>PVMI01088753.1:39334-63609 GCA_008528875.1 Aulacorthum solani
TATTATTATGTAATATTATTGTATTCTAGCACAACAATTAATTTGGATCCCATTTATTACCTATTAAGCATAACGAAATATTGATAGTTAGATTATTTAGATAAGTTCAATATAGGTAACAATGATGTGTAGATTATTAATTAATTTAGGTTAGTAGTACAAATATAATAGAACACACTGATGTGATTTGAATTTTGAGACGTTCATGTCAATACTAAAATAATTTATGTTTTCGTATTAGAATATGAAACATGAGCTTATATTCTATAAAAAACATATTAAACTTTCGATACTAAGCTGTTACTACATTTAAATGATCTCACTCTGACTCCCGAATAAACCTTTACTTCTTGCGTACAAGTCATTTAAAACATTTTCCTGATATTATTATCCTCCCATTTTGGCACAGATCCATTCCGATTGCATGTGAATGTGATTTTAATGTCGATTATTTGCTTGCAGAGTTCACCGACAACAAAACATTTCATTTTTTATTTCCTACTTTTACACAATACTCACATAGTATAGGTACCCAATTACATGAAATAACATATGATGTCAAAGAGCTGAAAGCAGTCGATCGTACTTTTTTTAAAGAAAACACATATTTTTTATAAGTTAACATCCTGAAATATGTTTACTTATATTATGTTCCGATAGAAAATAAACTCAAAATACAGTCGCTATAAGGATAGAGTAAAATTAAAACGAGTTGAGAAAAACATTACCTTAATTTTAATTGTATAATACATCTACTGTATGTAACCATGTTATACTTGTTATAAATATTAAATACTTTATAGTTGCCTGCTATTTTCTAATTTATTCAAGGGAGGAAGCTTCACTATAGAAATAATCCAATTAAGAAGTGTTTTCCCTATTTGAAAAGGTTAACACATAGTAATAGCGTAACAAAAATAATTGAGTATGAATTATAAACTTCACGAGTTAGTATTATTGTTCAATAAAAATAGTACGAGTTGAATAAATTACACAACAGCATAAGACTCCTTTATCTTACTCATATTTGTATAATACTTTTCAACTGTAATAATATAATATATTATAATGCTATAAATCACTTTATATGATATGTTACGTACTTATACTATAGAAAACATGACTAATAAATAAAAATGAATAATCTTTTTATCCCATTATGTTACTTCTTGAATAAACATTTTTTGGTGCTTAAAAATATATGGTTAAAAATAGTCTAAGACTGTTTATACAAAATATATATATATATTGTTAATATGACATTTCTGGCACTTTTACTGCTATATATGCTTATTATTCCCAAAGGCCTACCCCATATGATCCTCCATAAAATAATAATACTAGTATTCATAATTAAGCCATTTTCAGCTACCTAAAATTGTATTCAGTCAGCATAGAAATATTATGTACTTTGTATTGTTAATTTAATCTCTCTTAAATGTACTCACTTACACTATGCTTTGATGTATTTTAATAGATCAAAATTCATATTTCATATCGTAATAGTATACTGGAAAATGGACCTATGATAATGACGTACCTAAATTGCCTACCCGAAACGCCGTGTAATAGTAACTGCATTATTGAATTACATTAAATGTACATAATCTTAACACGATAATACGCTATAATAATGACAATCATAAGCTACCAGTTAAACATAGTGGTATTCGTAGAATTATCAATTACCCCCAATATCCTGTTGTCCTTAATATTACTAACATATCTTACCAAAATAAACATTTTATAAATTATAATAATATCATTATCATATTACATATACAGCTTAAGTGTATAATATTATTTATACAAAATGAAAAATTGAAAACATTAGAAAGATCTCCATTCAGCAAATCCTATACTAAAATAATATATGTAGTACTAAAGCTTTATACTTTATTATCATGATGCATTATCATAAATAACTACTTTATTTTAATTTATAATATAAAAAATTAATTGTTAAACTGTAAAAGAAATCAATTTTTGAAAAAAAATTATTTTTTCACTCATTGCTAAATAAGTTGAGCCAAAAATGTATGATTTACATAAATAATATTAAGTGAAGAGAGAAAAAAGAAAAAAGAAAAGATTAAATAAGAAGATGGTTGATTAGTTTCAAATGTTTTAAATGTTTTAATAGGTAGTTAATTATTTTATTTTTACATTTTAATCTAAATAATGGCTTGAATATACCTAATTTAAATAAGTCTTAAATTAAACAGACATTAAACCAAAAATATAACATCATGGTTTGATAAAAAAAAAAACACCATTTACTACGCCTACAATAGTTAAGTGATTAAGTATTATTTTATTCAATGTTTATATAATATAATTAAATCACAGAAAAACTACAGAATCACTTTAGTTGTATATAAAAAGAAAAAATCAGAACATTGAAACTTGAATTAAACAGCTATTTGTTGCTATTTTTAAATATAAGTAACAATAAATGATTCTGTTGGTTAATTTCTCAACAACAAAAAATATATATTTTATCAAAAGTCTAAACTGACAAAGTATTATTGGAGTATACTGTATACAGAATCAGATATGTTCAATTGTTGAGAAATTTGCCTTCTACCGAATTTACTTTCTTCGGTACTTAATTGATTAGATACTTATTTATCTATATTTTGAAATTGTTATGTTTATATTATAAATAAAAAATTATTACACTGTAGTTTTTTTTAAGCCTCTAATCATATTTTAACATGGATAATATGTTTTTAGGGTGGACATAACTTTTTTTTCCTAACCGATTTATTTGAGTAACGTTTTCTTTATCGACATAAAACCGCAAATCTATAAAAAAAAATTAATAAAATATATATTGAAAATCAATCTAAAATTCTAAGAACTCATTAAATTCCTAACGAAATGTAACATGCCGCTATAAACATTATTTTTACACAACACTATACCCACTATACCCAGATCCATATCTATGGTACCTCAATTACTTATCCATCTATAGTATTTTTCAACGAAATACTATGGATGGATAAGTCATTAAGAATCAAAAATGGATTAAAAATAAACCATGCATAACACCGATGGTTTAATTTGTGATCGGTATTGTGTTCACTCCTAAGATGAAGTGTCCTTTATTACCGTGGTCCTTGCGTATAAACAATTATATGATGTTTACTGGCGTTATAAAACCTGAACCTCGTGGTTGTCAAACCTCGGTGAATACAATATTAATTATTATGTATCAACAAACTTTCCTATCCTCATGATATTACAGACATGTTTACTGTTTACTGAGAGTTTAGACTCAATCACAGATTATGAGAATGTTTACCTTAACGCAATTTTTCCGTGCTCTGTAGATTTATTATACTTAGTACAGTAACTTCATTTTTAAACACCTTTTCGAGGTTTTCAGTTTAATCTTTGCTATTGTGGCAAGCTTTTACATAACACAGTTTATTCATAATTGTTTGTTGTGTTAGTCACGACAATCACGTATCACCATCAGGTCTGAAATTAGGTCAATAAATTAAAGTAGAAATCAAGGCAATCTCAGATTGAATATACTAGTGAATAAAATAGAACAACCGATATCAGCAGTTTGATATCATATAACATTCTTAATCACTAATCTTCAGTTGCGTGATTGGGACAAAAAAAAACTATTGGAAAAACTTCCTCGTGTTCAAAAACTAATCTTATTTTATAGGAAAAGGATTTATATTATTTATAATTAAAATCAAATCATTTTAATAGAAAAGAGTAATGCAAGTAATCAAAAATCAGTTTTCTTGCGTTTGATAAATTTATATTTTATTTTTATTGTAAATGATTGGGCAAATGTGTTTTTAATTTTTTGCATAACATAATTACTTTTTTAATGTTTTTAACATTTAAGTCCAAATCTGAGAATAAAATTAGATATTTTTTTATGTTACAATAATACCATGTTTGTTTTCAAAAAAAAAAATTTCATTTGGGTTAGTAAAGGGGCTTTAATAGTTTTATTCAGCAAAGTACGTAATCTATCGAAAATCTATAATGTATGAAATAGTGAGGATTTTAGTTTGGGTTACTTACAAATTGCACATAAGTCACATTATTTGTCGATAAAAATGCAAAAACTAAGAAAATGAGGTCAAACACCATAATATTATATATAAGCTCCGAGTTTTTTTATAACTTGATGATATATCGTTTTAAAATTTGAAAAGTGTCACCTTTCTAAACACACATTCTCACTTCGTCTAATATGTAATACTCACATATTTTCACATTTTTATACTACAAATATGTACATTGGTAATATATGTATATAATATAACCTTCTCCAAAATAGTAGCTACCAATAATTATTACTTTTAAAATATTACTCTCTTGGTTTAAACAAATATTAAATAATTCAATTTTATATTTAACTCGTCTGTCTAGTAATC
Organism: Aulacorthum solani; assembly: GCA_008528875.1. Lineage (NCBI taxonomy): Eukaryota > Metazoa > Arthropoda > Insecta > Hemiptera > Aphididae > Aulacorthum > Aulacorthum solani. The sequence continues at coordinate 43,750 of PVMI01088753.1, forward strand.
TATACGATAAAAATAACTAATTAATACTGTTATTCGTTAAATACAACTTATCTGATACAGGTACACATTTTAAAGTAAAAATAAACATAACCCAATTAAAAATAAATGAAATTTAATAATTTATTTAGTGAACTTAAACATGAATTCTGAAAAAAAATACATTATTATATGTGGGCACTAACTCATGGTTAATGTTTGATTAGATAAACATATACAACATAATATAGCATTAAAAATCACAACTTTTTATTCAACTTGTGTTCTAATAAATACTAACAATTTAATATTTTAATTACAATACCAAATTGATTTTGAGCAGTTTTAACTTATAAATCACTCTTTAAGTCAAATTATAATAAGATACATTTATAAAATCGTAATTTAAGAACATTGTGAAAATTATCTACTTAGAAAACTATACTGCAAAACATAAAGTAAAATATAGTAATTTCGAATGAGAAAATGTCGTTATGACAGCAATACGCATAACATAATTCACGGTTTCCCCTTTGAGAAAAGTTATTCGGAAAACTAATTTCTATGTTTTGAAACAACCTGTAAAAGCTTCGATTTAATCTGGTTTTGTCATTAGAAGTATCCCAGTAGAATATAGTATGTACAAAAGTTCCCTGGGTTCAACGGAATACAAGTAATTTTGGGTTTTGGACAGAATAGTTTGTAGATATATCAATAGCTTAAAAGAGTCTGTGAATTTCGTATTTAGGGTTAGCTTGAGGTTAGTTGTTTATATTATTATCAATTATTTATAAAAAAAAAAAAAAAACATAATTTTCTATTATTACAGGAATGGGTGGATTACAATATGAGGTGGAACATTTCCGAATATGGCGGTGTCAAGGATCTCAGGCTCAATCCAAACCGACTGTGGAAACCAGACATACTCATGTATAACAGGTTAGTATTTAATTGCATAGTTTTAGAAAAACAAAATGTTACTCTAATGGAAAGCTTTCATTAAAAAAAAAAAACTGAAAAGGCGTGATGCAACCTAGGATTACTAATTGTTTCATCTTTTTTTCTCGTCCAGCAGTGCGTCCCAACAATTATTTGTGTAGCTTTACATATCATAATAATATCATTACGACTCTCTAGTTCTCTACATAATGATTTTCATTTGAACACTGTAGAATATTATTACATATTTCTTATTAATATATAAAACTCAATCAATAAATTATAACGACCATCGGAATATGCGTCGAATTTTAATAATTAATTATGCATAATATCACGGATATTTTTAAAGGAAAAGTATATTGTATGGAACGGCATTACAATAAAATGCTTTTCCAGCACTTCATCGATTTTTCACAATAGATAGTTTTCTAAATAACAACTTTACTTACATACGTGTAAATAAATTACATACAATTCTTAAATTGTTGTAATTATATAGTTTACAATAATACTTTCATCTGTGTATTTTTATTTCCAACACTAGTAACAACACATTTCATACAAAAATAGCATACACCTAACTTGTAAAGCGTACATAAATACAATTTACATAAATTATATTAGGTTATATTATAATTTTAATTTGACACTTATATGGTATTTAATTCAACTTTATGTGAAATGAAAAAAAAAATAAGAAAAAATTAAAAACCTCATTAAAACTAATATTATTCAATATTATTTCATACGAATTCTCTGAGGTGTGTATTAATAAGATCTTTCCTTATAAATTTGTATTGCCATTGGGCAAATGATTAATGTGATAAGATAAAAAACTACTACTATAAACCATAAGGAACTTTCTAAGGATGATGACGTTTGAGATAAGTATTTAGGGAAAATCAATATAGAGAATGTAGCTAAGTGCTATAATTTACTTACATTGTCTTCAAGACGTTACTTAATGATGTGGCTTTTGTGCATGAAACAATTTACAGGAGAATTAAACGCTTTGAATACTTAGTTAAGAACAATCGCATTTACTTCTTGCAATAGTCAATATTCTCTTTTTTTGGTAAAATATTTTTAACCAGTTAGTTCATTTAAACATGGCAAGCGTTATGATTTACCCAATTAAAATAATACTATAACAATAGTTCAATTAATGTATATTTTATTTTTAATCATCTTTGCAAGATCAGTTCAGTATGAACAATAATTTGTTATATTATATTATTAATTGAATGACAGAATAGGGGTTTTCTTGATATGCTTAACTCTATACCGGACAATGCTATTTTATTAGATGGATTTATTAAGTAGATATTTAGTTATTATTTATTATTAACTTAAATCATTAATAAATTGCATTTTTGTGTGAAAATATTTTATAGAGTTCAAAAACTTCTTAATAATTAGGTACGAAAAATAATATTACGTTAGATCGGACAATATAAGCATAATAATTGAAATAAAAAATATTTGCAATTTTTCAATGTCATTGAGGAAGTCATTTACCTTTCAGTACGTGTCCTATACTAAATACTAATACATTTTTAGGTTAAAATTTGTATGGTTAACCATAATATTAAATTATGTGGATAATATGAGACTAAAGTTTATTTAAAGTTTAAATTATAGGTATGAAAATATTAAGAACTCGCCTTAAAATTTAATTCTACATAAGTTTAGAAGTCATCAAAATTATTTATATCTCATTTTTCTAACGACAAAAAGTTTCATTCCAAAGTAGTTTGCCAAGAAGTTGTCGAAAACAGTTACGTTTTGGTGGCAGGATCTCCACTATTATTCCTTCAATTATCAATCTAGTAGAGGAGTAGCGCCATTTTTAAAATAAATATGTCACAGTTTTGTGAATGTATCTGTGTCTATATAGTGTACATTTAATATTGATTAGGCGAAAGTGTTTTTGTCCCAAGTTGAATTTATTTAATTTTTAAATTTTGGCAGATGAGTCTTGTGAAAGTAAAAACTTCATTGTTTCAGCTAAAACAGAAATACATATTTTTACTACTTCTAAAATTATTTTAGATTTACATTTTGATGTTTTTGTGTCATCATTTTTTTGTCTTTAGCTTCCACTTTACCATACAAATTGTAGGCAGTGTCTTACGCTAAAAATTTATTTGTACCGTTTCGTATTGGACCATTACCAAATTAATTTTAGCGTATAGTAAGTATATAATACATTTAAAAGGGAGACTATTTGCAGTAAACAGAAAATGAGTTCAAGCCTGTAACTTTAGTAAAAGTACAACTAAATTTAGAACAAGGATGAAAATATTAAATTCAGAGATAAAAGCATTTCAAAGATAAGTGAATTGACGACGATATAATGCATTTGACAACTTCTAGGACCTATAGATATAGTCTCAAATTGATTGATCTTTGTTTAGTGAGTAATGATTTATAGTGGGGTGGTATTTTATAACTAGATACATAATTTCTAATAAACGAGTGGGTACTTTTAATGGGTCTCTGTTGGTCTGTAAATATTTTACTAACGGCTAATGAGATGGTTATCTTCATGTATACCACGACGTAGTTTTATAGTCACAATAATTACGTGTGTATCTTTAAGATTGGAAATTATGACACTATGAAAAATCAAGTTTAATTTTCCCATGTTTACCAAGTCTAATGATAGTAATGGCTGACGGGTCCGGTAGAAGGTATTAATTTGCATCACTGAAATTTTATTTTAAGTCTGTGCTGATTATATTACACAAATCACATATTTTATAAGCAGAAATTAATTAGCAAAATAAAAACTGTGGATACAAAATATATGCATTATCCGAACATTTTGATAAATAACACAAATTTGGTCGTATTCTTTTCGATCTATTAAGCGTATTAAAAACAAAAATCAAATATTATGTTTTCTGCCAAATATTTTGTTTTTTCTAAAATTCGGCAAAATTATGGAAAATATTTTGTACTTTATTTTGATAATTGATATTTTACAGTGCGATACATTTGGTAATTTTGGATATAAAATAATAAATATGTATATATATTAACTAATTCAAAAATCGTACACCATTTTTTATATTAAATTTCCTTTGAAATCACTCTAAATAATATTCATAATTTATTTAACGAACTTTAGATATTAGGTAGGTATATCTGTAATTTAAAATTCGAGATTACATTTGTATATTATATTTATTATTTATATCTTTACGAAACTCAAAAAGTAATATGAAAATTATTTAAGGAATATATATAGGAAAATGTTCATACATGGTCATTTGCATGCACGATTTTCATCTATGAAATTATAATAATTTATAATAGATAAATTCAAGTTTTAAATACTTATACAATCAATGTTAACACCGAAAAATACTTAAAGAACGAATTATTTTAATGTAGTTCGAAAAAATTCTTTACTTTAAGTACGTGCAATATTTTAATATCCATCTATTATACGAATTAAATTATAATCCACATACATAGAGAAACTAAAATGAGTCAATATCAGCTCACAGTTATATAGTAAGGAATGATAATTATTTTTATGTCTTAATCACTATTTACTTGTTTTTTAACGTTTTATTTGAATCCTAATATATGTAGATAGGTTCGTAGAATTATTAAATGTTATTCCATCCGTAATGAAATATTTTCTATTACCCAATATTTTCACTATTGCAATGGAAAAACAACCGAATCAGATCGATATTTAGTTAACATTTAGTTGGTAACAATTATTATTAACAATTAATTTGTTAGTGACCAGAGATAACTTTAAATGTATTGTCTGTGTTTTTTTTTAATGCTAACAGTGCCGACGAAAAATTTGATGGTACTTATCAAACCAATGTGGTAGTGAGGCATAATGGTACATGCCTGTACATTCCACCTGGTATTTTCAAAAGTACATGTAAAATCGACATCACATGGTTCCCATTTGATGACCAAAATTGCCTTATGAAGTTTGGTAGTTGGACATACAATGGTTTTCAGGTAAACTATTTAATTTCATAATATGCAACTTTGTATGCGCCTGTATAAAAATAATAATAATATGTTAGCTATCCATACGTGAGCTATAAATATTTAATATTCTATAAATGTATTATTTATATTACATTTAAATGTAGTGTGGGTTCTTATGTTGTATATTATTGTTTTGTATTAAATATTTTTATTACATAATGGTCAATAATGTTTAATTCGAGGTAAACTGTATAAAAAACATGATCAGAATCTAAAAAATCTTAAAACTCAAAAGTACAATTGTTTTCATTAATTAAAATCGCTTTTTGAGCTTATATGGGAAAAGGGTCTTTATAACTTGTTAAAAATCCCTTTTTTTATTTCTTTTGTTATCAATGAATTTGCATTTTTATTACACTTTCATGTTGCATATTATACTTTTCATTTTTTATGCTTTCGTTGAATGTACCTTTTTTAAAATTATAATTACGTTAAAAACCATCCGAAATAAATTATATTAAAAAATTAATGAATAGATTATAATCATCTACAGACAAATATTACAGAATGATAATTTTTACAACATAAAACAAGTAATAATACTATATATTATTATAATTATTATGAATGTATATATACCTATGTTTGTTTTAAAAGTCATACTTACTTAGTTTTATTTATTTGCTAAAAATGTTATATAATGTGTTCCAATATAATTTCATAGTAGCATTGACTTATGTATATCAGTTTGGTAGTTACAGTCACTTTTCTATAATTTTTTTTTTTTTTTAATTTATAATCATCGACATTACGTGATTGTTAAATAAAAAAATAAATAAATAAATATCTTAGTGTTTGTAATCAATACAAATCAATTTTTATATTTATTCGTTTTATATTATAATTTTTTATTCTTAAATCGTATTTTATAAAATGATTTTTTTTTTGTGTAAGACATTTAAAAAAAAATTAGTGACTGATTAATTATATGACAATCCTAATAATAATCACAGTCTTTTGGATGACAAAATTAAATGTTTGTGAATTATTTAATTTGAACAAATATCGATTTTATGAAAATTCAAGCTGCTAAAAAATGTTTACTAAAAATAATTCATCAAAAAATAATTTATTATGTATAAAAATCTTAAACGAAAAATAATAGGTGCCTATAGCACAGGTTATTTTATCATACGCGTATATACAGTTTAATAACTATAACTAGATACGTAACGCTTATCAAATAATAAACCAAATTAAAATATCAAAATATAAACTAATAAGGTCGATAATATTTGTATGTCATTTTTTCTAGTATGAAATAGTCAATATTTTAAAATTATATTTTCAGATTGATTTAGTGCTCAAATCAGATGGCGGCGATCTATCAGACTTTACAACGAACGGTGAATGGTATTTGCTAGGTAAATATTTATAAAACCAATATCAATACATTTATTTTTAAATAAATAACTAAATTTTTCTCATGATTTATGTAGCAATAATATCAGTTACTTAATAATGATGCTTGGTGACTTTTGCAAAAAAAAATAAATAAACAACTGAACCTGAAATAAATCTATAAAAAATATTATAGACTGGCAAACAAAACATTTTCGTTAAAAATCCCACATGACTTAGTAAAGATATTAAAAGATTAGAAATATTATATGGGCTTTAATCGATCGTATCATAAATATTTTTAGGAACATATATTTATTATATTTACCATGGTAATAATTATTATTAAATTATACGTTATATTTATTTATTAAATATTCAAATGTCGTCATCAAAGTTAAAAAGTTAAAACAAAAACAAATGGTAGAATCCATGGCGTACAGCATACGTATGTTTTTGGGAGCAATATAACTTATATGAACAGTCGAATAACAATGAACCCATTAAATATGACACGGTCGTATACTAAAATATGTTCCAAGTTGTTAAATTTATAATTGTACAATTTTTAAAAAAACACAATCAAATAAAATATTATTGTAAGCTTAAAAAAAATTCAACCGTGTTTGAGGTTATAAATTAATTATTTTTACAATTTTACTCAATAATCAGTGCCTTGATAGTCAAGTATTGTTCCATATTAAATAAACGTTTTCTAGAAGAAATTATTTTAATTTATAACCATATGAAAATAAAACATCAAAATATGTTTGTGAATTTTATATTTATAATTTTAATTGAATCTCCGTTAATAAAGCCAATTGTACGTTTTGTGGAAATTGTATACACTGTTTTTGTTCTATAAGTTTATTTTATTTTGATAATTATTTACAGCTAATAAAATTCATAATATTCGACAAAATCGGACTGTGCAATCATGTTGTGTAAAAAGGTACCACTTTATGTCCGAACGCAATCTTATTATACTAAAAAAGATACTTTTAATTAATGGTATTCATTTGGTATAGGTGTTGAAAACCGAAAACCATATATTATTATCATTCTAAAAGAATATCATGCAAACAAATCGATAAAGAAATAATTAGGTAGGTATGCTAGTTTTGAATTTTAAATTCTTTGTCGTCGTGATTTTATAAAATATAGTGCTCTATCCCGTTTTTGAATTTATGTTCAACAAGCTACAAAATAGTTATTTTGTGTTTTTTCTCTAAAAAATTGTCAATTGAGTAATAAATAAAAATTACATAATACTGTGTCCTTATTAGTGAGATCTTAACATTTCACCGAACCAAAACTTGGAAAACTAACACTTACAACAAAATTGTAACTATTAAAAAAATAACTATAAAACATCAGCAACCACTATGTCCCTGTGAATATTTACATTTATCATAACATCTGTTTATTTTAACTCTATCAAAAAATATCACAAATTTTCACTGCAGACGAGTCTACAAAGAATTTAATTTCACAGTACTTACATATTAATCCCAGTAGTTAACTAAAGTAACCATTTTAATATGATTTTAAATATTATAAATAACAGCTAGTATTAATATTTAAATAATTCTGTAGGAATTTAATATTCATTGTTCTATATCGTTACATGTATTATTTTTAAATAATTTCCTTCAAACGATAACGAGAATTTAATAAAGCATGTGTACCCATGTATACACTAGTACCATGTATCATAATATATTTTTTCATTTTCATTTTTATTTTTATTTTTATTTATTTTTATTTTTTTATTAAACAAAACTCTTCAACGGCAATGGTTATTAACGTACAGTTATTTAATTACATTTTTTTACTTTTTTTTTTTTTAAACGATATTTTTTGATATTTTTCTAAATTAAATTAAGTTATATAATTTAATAAATTAAAAATATGTAAAACGTTGAGTCTCATTGGGTCTCAGGATTTCGAATATATTTTTATTTATTTATTAATACAGTAAAATGTAATATAATAATCCTCTCTTATCCATAAATATTCTAGTAACATCCAAATTTAATGAAAATAATTCCACAAATCAACGTAATACAAAATATAAATAGCTGAATAGGCACAATTTTCTTTGTTAAATATCAAAATAGTCCAACAAAATTACTTATTTTTAAAAATCAAATTGTATTGAAACTAAAATGAAATAATTAAATGATATTAACTTTTTAAACTTTAATTATAATGATAATTAATAAATTAACACATCAATAAAAACTGAAAACTGTTTGAAATAAAATCCATTTTTAAAAAGGTTTTTTAATATTTTTTTTCCATTTAAAAACCAAAAGATATGCATTTAATATTACCTATTATGGTCTTATTTCTTATAAAGTAAATTTAAAAATAATATTTTTTATTCATATTTTGTGTTTTCAATTTTAGTTTACAAGATATATTACTTACACAAATCGGTTTTAATTGTGAATATTTCATTTTAAATTACAGTCGGTATTATTTTCAAGAGTAATTCATATAATATTCACAATTAAGTTAAATGTTGACATTTTTTTTTTTATTTATTTACTTAATTGGATAGAAGTTCTATACAATGGCTTATAATATTTTTTTGAATAAAGTTTAATATATCTAATTAAATGTAATTTTTTTTTGTGTGTGTGGAGGGGGAGAAACAAAATTTATTATTGAAAACTTGTAATTATTTTAATTATTTTGTATATCTATTTTTACTTAAGCATAAATGTTTTTAATTTTCTGAAAAACTACCTATTTGAGATATTTGAGACTACCATGAAAGACTTGGGATATGATATATTATGTAAATATAGATGAATAGCAGATTAGAATGAAGTTATTATATAAGCATCTCAATAAGTTATTTATTTTGATTATACTTATTTAAATTTAATTTTTTGGTGTATAATTTTTAAGGGTGTTGTTGTCATAAAAAAAAATATTACATTTTAATTTTAATGATATTCCGCTACATTATTATTATACACTAACATAAAATGTAAAATAATCACCACATTACAACAAATTTAAATCAACTAAAAACATTAGGATAATTAAAGTAGCGAAATATAATTTAACAGATTTTCGTTCAATATTATGAACCAATTTGTAACAAAAAATTATAGTTAAAAAAAATATTAAAAATATGACTTTGTAGAGTGGCTATGCTACTTTTCATTAAAATTTTCAACAATAAATCAAGTTTAATCACTGAACTACTTTATGTATCTGATATTCTAATGTAGTTAAGTGTATTGTTAATTTCTAAATGTAAAAAAACTATGTATTGTCATATTATCAAAAAAAAAAATTGTGCTTAGGTATGCAGTCAATTTAAATATTTTAGTTTATTATGTTTTAATTATTTATGTTGGCAATATAAATTAAATTTAAAACAAATTTAATAACTAGTTTGCTAAACATTAATTTAAACCATAATAAATAATATAATTAATTGAATTATGTATTTTTTTAAATTATAAGTTGATTTTATCCAGAATGCTTTTGATTTTTAAAAACCCCTTTATTGTGAAATCGATAAACTATTCATCTACACATATTTTTTAAATTTACAGAAACATTTTGATCGAAATACAGACACAGAACCTTAATGTCTTAGAAACTTACACTGGACATTCAGTGTGTCTAAATTTCGATATTTAATAGATATTAGGTTCTTATCTTATAATATACACTTCATTGAACTTTTATTATTTATAAATAATGGTATTTGGTCTTTCGCAAAAACTATCAGGTCATATAGGTATTATTATTAAAGAGGACAATCGGCATTTAATAAATATTATAATATAATCATTTCTATTATAAGGATATTTATACCATTATTATTTAAGTACCTAATTTAATATGAAAAAATATTTATTTATATTTTCCACTGAGAGATAACAAAACCATGTGATGTTTAATACATAGAATATCCTGTACTAACTATTTCACTTTCAAGATGATTATTTAATGTTCAAGATAATCCTGAACAGTATTCGTAAATATATTTTTTATTAATTTTTAAATTTTACTAATATTTTTATTTATTGGATTTCAAGTAATTATAACTTAGAATAGTTAAATGTTTTACTTCAGTTTGTCCTTTAGGGGGCCTGGTCCTGGGTTTTCAAAATTGTCCACAATTCTATAAAATTTGAAAATGTTATTTTATATTTAGTTGCCAAGTTAATTATAATACTCTTCCACTATTTCGATTAATATTTTTTATCTGAAAGAAACGTTCTTACAAGCCACATCAAAAAATATTATCTCTATTAGTTAAAAAAAAGATTTTCAAATTTGGTTGATTTTACAGAACAGGATCATTATTCCCGTAAAATTTGTATATGTGGATAAAATTAAATTAGCACCGGGCCTTCAAACAACCATGATAATATATATATTAGTATCTTAATTTGATAAAATATAAAATATAAATATAATATAATTTTTATTGAATTAGCCTATTTTTGGTTATGATCTAACTAGTGTTACCTATCCTATTTTTATCTTGCTCGGTAAATTATTTATTTTTATATAATTTAAATGTTTTATTAAATGTTAATGCAATATTGAAATGGCACATTTTTTATAATTTTAACTGTTGATTATTTTTTTTTTTTATTTTAGATAAAAATGTTGACCATCCAATATGACTAATATTTATTAAAGGGTATACTTGACATTTTGAAGTATCAATTTTAATTAAGCTTATACAAATAGTTATTTGTAATTTAATCAGAGAATAGGTAGGTTACGGATAAAGAATAGACAAGTAGGTCTATATTGTGTACGAACAAAATTACGGCGTACACTCTGTATTATTAAGAAATGAAAAGTCCTCATTTCCAATACCTAACTACATTGCACTAGACTATACACTATGTTCTAAATGTATTGTTGATACTGTAAACTGTTACTGTATGTTTATTGCATCTGGCACTTGGGTATTTTATCACTACATTGCAGTTAATGCGTGGTTTTTATTACTTAAACCACTTAATTTAGGAACTATCATAATATTGTCGTATTTAATCTACTTCAGTGGTTCTCAGCCGGGTTGTCATGCCACGGCCGTGAACTTGGATTAGGGGAATTCGTAGAAAATATAGAGTTGAAAGAATTTGATTTGTTTTAAAATAATAAAAGCATGTTTGGTTATAACTTATGAGTTATGATTAAATAAAATAATTTTCTTGCGTCTCAAATCTAGCTTTACCTTATATTTTATAATTTTCGACGTGTAGTGAGTTGATTTACAAAGCTCAAAAACTGTATAAAATAAAATTTATTATTGCAAGATGCCCCCGGGATTATTAGAAAATTGAAAACAAGCAATGAGGCCAAGGTTTGCCTAAAGTTGAGAATCATAGATCTACTTATAACATGACGTAAGTAATATCCATTACTCAATGGAAAAGTATAATCCAATACAATATGTATAACTACGGTGATACCTATAACTAGCACAAATAATTTTTCGAGTGTTTTTCGTCGTACCTAAATGTCACTTTCAACCCTAAGAATGATAATTATGAACGATCTCATTTTCTTATCTATTACAATAACTAACTTAAAGGTACAATTTATTAAACACAATATTATACCAAAAACATAACCTAACATAACCATTTTTCCATTTTTGAACCAACGACTGTTTTTGCATTACTTCCGCAAACCTAACCTAACATGATGCCTCGGCATCTTTTATAAAATTGTATAATCGACAATCGGAAACACAACATTATACCTAAAAATTATGATCTAAAACTATTTTTCACAATATGTTTCATACGGGTGATATTATTTTATTGACTTAGAACCATGAAAAACAAGGTCATTTGTATACAAAGTAATTGGAAAAAACCACAAAAATTCAAAAATGTAATTGTATAACCATTTCGTATTTGATAAAATCATATTATTTTCTTTGTAATAATAATATACAAAATATATTTTAGTAAGGTTTATTTTATGACAAAGTACTTAGTACTTAGTACTTTTTACCTACCTATAAAATAAACTATAAAAATGAATAAATACATTATACCTACTTAAATAACAGTATAATAATATCTAACGAAATTTCGTTTTCTTTTTTTAAGTAACAATACTATACTTATTAAGTGTTAATGTAGTATATTGTACAAAATATTTTACATCAAAAATAATAGGTACTATAGTAATATAATTATACTCTTTTAAATCAAAATCTTGCTACTGTTGATAGCTTATTGACGTTCTCTAATAATTAACACATAATGAGCGGTTTAAACCTATAATAGTCGTATTTACGACAGATAATTTGTTTTTAATATAACATTTCAAGCATTTTTAGAAACGTCAATGGTTTGATGTACACAAAGTTTAAAATATATTTTGCCATTCTTAGCACTTCAGAAGACGAAAGACAAAATAGTTTAACCACTTTAAGATTTCGTGAATATATTACTGATATGTTTAATTAAAATAACCTATGTGTATCATTTTTTATTACATTTTAAACAAAAAAACCCATGACATCTAATTGTAATTATTTTGAAACGTACGTATGGGTAACCATTCTAATAAAAGTAAGTTTAACCTATTATACACGCGCGCAAGGTACACAGAAGTACAACAGAAGCTGTTGAGTAGCCAGTTGTAGGTCTACCGATCGTAAGCTCATATTTTATTAGTCATTATCATCACGTCAAAATATTATTATGTTCAATGAATATTTTCGAGCCCAGATCATTACTGTTCCTGATGTACACTCGCTATATAATATGTATGTAGGTGTATGGTTAACAATACCCAATGAAACTGCACGTTACAGGTATGCCTGGGCAAAAGAACGTGATAAACTACGCCTGTTGCCCAGAACCGTACGTGGACATCACGTTTACCATAAAGATTAGACGGAGGACGTTGTACTATTTCTTCAACCTGATCGTGCCGTGCGTGCTCATCTCGTCGATGGCTCTCCTGGGCTTTACGCTGCCTCCGGACTGCGGTGAAAAGCTCACACTAGGTAAGAGAGAAACTGGAAACAAAGACAAACATTTTATTACAGCGGACTGAGCACAGTGCGGGTAAGAGTGTCGCGTGCAGGTGTGTGTGTGCTCGAGCGTTTTTCGTGTGACTGACACGGTGAGAGATAAGGAGAAGGTACAAATAGATGGTTAAAGGATAAAAAAAAACAAACGAGATAGATAATATTTTGTTTTCTTCACACCGGCGCCTGAATACACACAGCCAATATGGATACAAGGATTTCCAGACTATGTTGGTAATAGGTAATATTGTGTACGTATAATCCGTTGCAGCATAATATTATGGACGTCATATTATTATCGGCCAGAGTGCCTAATGGATTTATTCTCTCGATAGTTATCAGATACAATAGTGTGGTACTTTTTACTCATAGCAACAATCAAACGGTTCATATTGGCATAAAACCATAAGAAAATATTAATAAGTCTATGTGTACACAACCCTTTGATTGGATTATATTACATGCATTATATTGACGTGTAAACGGTGCTTTCGGCAAATCCTTCGCTATGTATCAGCTATAGGCCACAATATCAATATATTTGCTTAGGATTATACATATTTAGTTATTTACCGACAACTATATTATCACCACCACTGTCTGACTACTATAGCTAGCGTATGTTGTGGAGTACCTATATCAACATTTTGAAAGATTAATTTACATAATAAATGTAATGGGTTTCTGTAGGGTTTGGTTTACTTATCTCTACATTTACATAGATAAATACATACATTTTGATAATATTTCCGTTTTATCTGATGTTTTACTATAGAATTAAAAAGATTTGTTTTCCAATTAAGCATAATGTATTAATTTAAAATATTTTGTATCAAACAAAATAATCATAACGTATTTTATTTTATATTTTTTTATATTTCTATTTTTAAAGACTAAGTCCAGTTTGAAAATTAATCATATTTTATGGAACATTTTTAAAAACCAGGAAAGTAGATTAGGAAAAATAATCAAAATGTTAATTTCAGAAATAACTATACTACTGTCACTAACAGTATTTCTGAATCTGGTCGCCGAGTCAATGCCAACAACGTCCGAAGCGGTTCCCCTTATAGGTAGGACTAAGCAAAAATATCAACTTGCATGATGACATATGTCATTGTCATTTGATACTTGGAGGAACCACTTCGTTGGACAAGCAATACATTACTTACCTATATTCCAAAATACTATTATATTATAAAATACAATTATTAATGTTAGTCGGAAAACTATTTTATTAAATTTTAAATAAAACATTGTTTTATCAAAAAAATGTTCCCAGATGTATTTTTCTAGGTCATAAAAATAAATTGGTTGTTACAGGAGTGACCATCTTGCTATCACTGACAGTGTTCCTGAATTTGGTGGCGGAAACGCTTCCACAAGTCTCCGACGCGATACCCTTGCTAGGTACCATAAAATACCCTATTCCTCCCAAATAAAAATAAATCTTTTGACAGTTAGTGATGTTTACAATTCAATTTTATCTATCTATTTATATTTTGAATATAATATTTATTTTATATTGTTTACCATTTGAATGAATAATGACAAGAAATCGTACAAAAACATATAGTACAATGATTCAGTTTGCTACTGTTTTTAAACAATAATTATCAATAATTTTTATTAAAAGCACAAATTAAAATACATAGTTACAATGCATTTATATTTGAATTTATATATACTATTATTTTCTGTCTTTTTTCGTTTAAAATAGTCTTTCTAATAAACATTATATACGCTAATTTAAAAAAATGCACGTGTGAACTATCAAACAATTAATTTGATAAAATCATCACACAATACTATAAATTAATTATACGACTTATTTAATAACCTAACAGTTGTATTGTGATGGTACTCTCATTTCAAAACTAAGTGGAACATACTATAAAAAAACGTAATTCTTCTTTTAATTGATTTTGTACGATTTTTATTGTATTCAAACGAAACACCAGAGGCCGAGCCGTATATTTGGAAAAGCTTATATATACCTACTCATTTCACAACAATAAATAATAAGTAGTTCAATAATAAAACATTTTAATACGGCTTTGCCTTGGTGTACCTACTATACTCCATTTGATTCTTTCGCTCGAGTGCTTTTTCTCACTTCACTTTTCTCTCTTTTGTTATTGTTTTAGACATTTTTTACATATTTATTTTTGTTTTGTTCTTTGAACAATAATACTTGTGTGTCTTTTTGCATATTAATATCGATGTGAATTTGCAGTTTGTGATTGTATTTGTTTGTCTTTTCTCATCAATTAAAAAAAAAATAGGCATAAAATAAACAAAATAAAATAATACAGCTTGTGATTCCAGATAAAAGACGTCAGGTATTTCAAGTTTTTAAAAAATATATGTTTAATTTGTTATGATAATTGTAACTATTTTTTACAGCAAATAACAATACAATCATCAATTAATTATTGTGAGTTAAAATAAAGTGCCTATGATAATGTAATACATATAAGTAAATTTATATGAGTATTATAGTAAACGTATTTTATTAAAATTCTAATCCTATTACATTTATATCATTAAAAATGTTGAACAATACAAAATAATGTGATATTTATGTATTAGTTTTAAATATAAATTCAATACCTACCATGAAATTAAAAATTCAAAATATTTATTGGTGTTATGATAAATATAATATACAAGAAACATAAATGAATGTTAATACAATTATTAACATTCCAGTCCAATGTTATATTAAATATATTATAATCTCGTGGTTAAGATAATGGAACCGTGATGAATTTAAATATAGATTAAGGAATGTCATAGATTTAATAATAATAATATGTACTCACATCATTACTAAGTTATCAAAAACCGGTTACTTTTAACGTTATTTGTGTTACAGGTGTGGCAATACTGCTTTCACAAGTAGTTTATCTATTGCGGTTGGCAGAAGTGTTGCCAGAATCCTCTGACGCAGTGCCCTTGTTAGGTTAGAGTTTAGTGTTTACCATATTGACAGACACACTTCTTTTAACAACACGCTCATTTTTCTTAATTCTCTCTGTGTTCTAACAGTATTCTTATATTTTTGGTCTGTAACCTAATCACTTATTTCGCATCGGGTGTGACAAGTATTCCTATTTATAAAAACTTTTTTTTTAATAAACTCGGTAAAAAATTATGTAGAAGAATACAACTTATTTTTATACATGATTTATTTTACTGAAAGTATCTTAAAAATAAATGATACTAACATGTATTTTTAGAAAAAACAATTTTTAATAAATATATTATTATATAATTTCAGTTAAGTCTTAAGAGAACACTCTTTCTATTATTACGACATACCCATACGAATACAATCGGTGTTACCTAAATGTCAATAAATTAGATGCATGTACCAAAAAAAAACAAATCAATAGCTATTGAAAATCCAAGTTAGTATTAAAATAAAGTTGTAAAATAGAGCAAAAAGTTATTCTCAAATCGTTATTATCAATCGTTCGTCTTTAACTTTTAAGTTATCGGGTTTCCAATAATTACCTGTATTTCACGTTTGGCAATAAATAAACTATTTTTAAAATCTGAAACTGCCCAGATTTTATACTGTAGGTACCAATGTAAAATTTAATATTCATTAACAAATTAGACATTACACAAGACAAATATTATTATGGAACCTCATATATAGTAGAAGAGGCAAAAAGTGAGAATGCTCTAAACGGCCGTTTTCCATCAGCGTTATTCCAACTGCTTTATTGCCTAAAAAGCGATTACCACCAGCAATTCCCAAAATGCACTCCTACAGTAACTGCTAATAAAATGATACAGAAATATTAAGGTTAACTGTTAAACTATAACATTTCTCCCAAACGTAGAACCCTTGAAAACATGGAAATCGGCCGTGAGAGTGAGGTTCCGATTGCAGCTCACTTTTTGACACCCCTACTTCATAATTTCTAGTTTCGCTCACAATCCAAAACCACTACAATATCACTTTAAACAAAATTAAATTTACAATTTATCATAATGGATCATCTGTTTGTACTAGTTTTTTTTTAACTTTACCGATTTTTTCCAACTTATCATTTAACATTTTAAAACGTTTACTGATAAATTATTAAATTTCAAAATTATGCTACTTAACGTGAAATAACAATGAAAAATAGGTAAATAAAATATTACTGTTATTCCTGTACAACTATACTCATTTTTTTTAGTTTTTGATGTAGATATTTTTTTACATTTTTACTTTAAATCATTCTTCAAGCTGTAGGTGAATACACGCATATTCCATTTTATAATTTATAGAAGTCTAGTGATGTTTTAATATTGACTTATTTTTTTTTTTAATTATCCATGGATTTATTATCAACTGAATATTTAATCATGATTTTGGATGATTCTTTTTTACATTTATACTAATACTAAAGTCCCCATTACCGATATGGATAATTTTACATCGGTAATTCGTATGTATATAATTAAAATATCATAAATTTAATCTAATCATGAAATTAAAATTGTAGCCCTTTGCAATAACTCTATCTTTTACATCACCCAAGATTATGTACCTACATAATACTCACGTATTTTTTTAATTTAAAAAATATAAATGAGATAAATCTAGATGACATCAAGTATTTAGCTTTATGATTGAATTGTTTTAAATAACATACCTACATTCTAAATTTAATCTAAAACATAATATATTCTTATTAATTTATGATGTAATAAGAACATCACATATTGTTGAAAGAGGCAATATTCAAATATTTTAATATAAATGTTTGGAACACTACATTTGATTTATATGATTAATTTGAGAAAAACAACTATGTATTTTGTTAAATGATTCCATGCTGATCTAAAACCAGCGAAGAATAATTCCTTAACTAGGTATATTTTAGAAAATTCAATTTAAAAATTATTATTTTTGAAACAATATATTATTGGCTTAAATTTTGATAATCTTCTCAGACTATGATTACTATTATGATTTTTTAATAGTCTATGATAATCTCGTTGAAATTAAGTATAGATTTTCATAAAATATAATTTATTACATTCAAAAAATATCTAATATATTGAGTAATATGATAAATGAATCATTAATAATAGTAAAAACTTGAATTAAATAAATTACAAGCACTGTTATATATCAAAACTTTGTCACACCCTGTTTCAGTCAGTTATTAAATATACGTTATATCGTATATATAATATTATTATTTTATACCATATATTATACACTTTTGTATTAAACTTTCAGTCAGCTTCTACTATAAAAAATATATATTTTTTTTACTGTCTTCTCTGGTTTTTGCTATTTTTACTACTAACAATTTGTACATTTTTTGCATGCCAATAAAAATAAGTATAATTCATAGAACTCAAAATACCTAATTTAAACTCAAAAATTTGCTCGCCAATCTTGAACAAATGTCGTACAATAATTAACCGATATTTATTATTATATTTTGTCATTATCCATATAAATATTTTTAAATATCAAAATGTTTGGGTTAAAAAATTAATTTTGGATTTTCCCTTTTATTTTTATAATTATACATTCTAAAGGTTTTATTAATCTTGAAAATGCCACATATTTAATAGGTGACCAGTAATTTATTTTATTTTTTATTAAGCACTATAAAACGTATTTCTCGATGTGGTTTTTAATTGTATTCATCTAAATGCGTCTACATACATGCAAATAAATACATAACATTTTTTAAAAATGTGTAACATAATTCATGCGTCAGTTGATTCTTGCTCTCTGAGTAGGTGAGAATCACAAACAATTATATAAAACGTCAAACATGACTTTGTATTTCATAATTTACTTACGGTTCTAATTAAATATTTCTAAACCAAGATTATTAAGCTATATATTCATACATTTTTATTAAGTGCAATAACTTTGTTATCAACTCGTTAGTTTTCTAAATTAAATTTTAACAAAAGGTATAGTAACTATTTGTATTGATCAAAATGTTCTATAAGTCTTCTGTGTATAGGTACAATAGTCCACAATGCATATTTTTTTCATATTATTCCATAAGTTCGATACCTACTATAGTCGTTTAAAATTATCAGATTGAAAAACATTATACCTAAATAAAGACATCTTTCAGATCGAAAGTTATGTTTTAGTGAATAGTAAATAATAATACAACAGTAAAATTGACACTTGATAATATTTGAGTGAAACTTATTAATAGCAATATCAGTAAAATATGTTATCATCAATGACATTAATGTCTGGAAAGATTTATTAATACAGTATTTTATTTTTTATACATTATAAGTGTAGAAATATATACAATATAAAATATTAAAACGTTCTGTACAACAGTTAATTTGACATTTGTAATACATATATATATATATATATTATACGCAGAGATATCGTGTGGTTGTGGTTAAAATTACTACTAAATATTATATCCTTAGTGACACAATGTTTTGAGTATGGGATTTTACATAGCTTACTAAGTAAACAACTGAAATGTAATATAAATTCATAATTGCATTAAAACTTTTTTTTTTTT
>PVMI01088766.1:0-14836 GCA_008528875.1 Aulacorthum solani
CTTATACATATGCTTATGATTTTGCATGTTTTTTTTAGGTTGTCCTGTTGCATGTAGAAATTTGTTTCATCGTGTATAGATTCAAATATCAAAATTTTATTTTGCATATATTTGCATATTTTTCAAAATCAAACATAATATATAAGTGCATTTTCTGGTTTTAATCACTTATTTTATGGTTTTCGATACGAAATATCAAAAAAACCATAAAATAATTTACTTGGTTAACGTTTTAGTCAACTCATTCACTTACCGTGTTAAAAAAAATACAGGTTGTACATTTTTCTATAAATAATTTAAAAAAACCTACTTAGTACCTACTTTAAGTAGAAACTCCTGCAACGTCCGTTTCTTTTTTTCGTTGAACTAAATTATATGCACACTGTTTTTATAAATTTACTACATAATATATCCATATTGCCACACGAGTAATCCGTCTGATATTTTGTTTTATTAGTTTTTCCAATGTGAATACCATTTTCAACTATGTAAGTCACTGGGATTTTCCCTACGATTGTCATAATCAATTTTAAGTGGAGTGGTACTCGTCAGACTACCACCACATATAATGTTAGGGGGCAAACCAGTGGTTGTCATATTGATGGTTTTTTGGGTGATTAGTAAAACAGCTACTTTTCAGAGGAAGCTAAATAGTTAATAAAATAAATTTAATGTTTAAGATTTTTTTTAAATTATGTTTCCGTATTCTTTTGAAAAAAAGAAGACTGTCTACAAAAGTAATGTTAAAATAAAATAAACTATTCATTTTAAGACAGTTTTTAATTGAAAATTATTGTGATCGCCGTATACAAATTAGTTGAGGAGCAATAAAATGTGGCAATAAACTGATCACACTACGTAATATAAATGTAAAATATGACTTGTGCCCGTTCGATATCACCTGGGTGGCAGCCGATTAATACAGCTAATAATAATATTTTATTATAAATTGTTTTACATTTTTCGCACAACTGAAAATGTTGTCTGGCGTATTACTGGTAGGGTTAACTATAATTATTAGTTTGAACGTTTTGAGTTTAACATAGATTCTAATGGGGGGGGGGGGCAAAATTGCAAAATTGGTTGGCAAACCTGTGCTGCTGTAGTTCTAGAAAAACTGTTTTTCCCAACTGAAGCATTAATTATCTGTCTTGTAAACATTGAAAAGGCGATAAACATGACATTTATGTATACAAAAATGCAAGTAAATATTCAGTGTGACTAGACGAAAATAATTTTACATTTTCGTTAAAGGACTACATGGATACACCGGTTTCCAAGAAAGTGAACAGATTTTCGAGTTCTCAGAGAGCGTCTCGACTTCTGGTTATTCGGTTTAGGCACTTACGGTAGACTATCAGTGTCATTTAACGCAATAACAAGAAAACGCAGGTAAAATTACAGTGATACCATTGGATCAGGAAAAAAATGTTCTATATAATTGATGCATAATCCGAAAAAAAATAAAATTTGATTTGTGCCCATCGACCTTATACTACAGACTAGACAAGCAAGGAGGGTGTCGAAAGCTTAACATAGAGGACGCTTCTTGTTTACTCGTTTACTTAAAATGTATGGTAGTGCGGCCGTGCGGGGGTATAGTATAGACGTATAGTGTAAGATATACCAGCTGATCGAGTGTCGTTTCTATATAGTTCTATGATATACCTATAAATAATATGTAGATTATTATATTTTGTCGTCAATACAGCCTACACATCACTGCGAAATGTTTGCCGCCGTTCGTAACGCTGTTGTTACACACTTATACACAGTTGACAGTTCGTGTTTGGTAGTGGGTATAAGATTTATGCTTGTAGCTTGTGCAATTTCAATAGAAAACCATCCGTATGCTTTAGTTAAGAGTAATTTTAAATTTTCAGTTTTTTTTTTTTTATAATGTACCATAAAATAGATTAATTAAACAATTGTAATCATCATATTTGTCCTGTGGCGATTGGTTGCTAAATTATTTGTATTTTATGTATTTTATATTATAGTTTTAAACCCCCTGCGCCGCTCCGGTGCAACACTTACATAACAGAAAATATATGGTTTGAAAACAAACAGTTCTGTTCTTACTGCAGCAGTAAAGCTACAACCATCGTGTTACTTATGAACAGCAAATGTAAGTACAAAAATTATTTACTAAGTCCGTTAAAATCCGACCGACATAAAAAATGTTATCTCGGGATGAAAATTACCAACAACGAAGTGGTTGTATATACTTTGTATACAGTATCGAATGTTAATAAGTTGATGAGTTGTGAATTTCAGCAGGGCCTGGAAAGGGGGAACGTGGATACTAAAATGATGTCACGAGGGACTATAATATAAAAAAAAGAACAGAAAAATTATAAAAAAAAAAGTGTAAAAAAATGGTTAATTATTTATTTGGACACATCAAATTAAATAACAGATTAAAATCATATATTTTGGTTCTTTCGATTTCGTTTACTCTTTTCTCTGGGATCCGAGTTAATTAAGTCCAGTTTCGAGTTTGACCTATGATTCTACTCACGTACCCGTGGATTTTTTTTTCAAAAAACTAATTAAACATAAGCCTGCAACAAAATATAATATACTGTTTAATAATCAAGTTACGAATGAAATTATCAAATCGGTTAGCCAACCGACGCTGACTGCCAAAATCTATTTTCTCTGCACACCTGGTAGATGTTTACAATATGTAAAGGGGGGACTGCTTCAGATGCTTTACACTGATCCAACCGGTGTAATTAAAATAAATTTATCGATGTGGTTTTCATTTTTGTTATTTGTAGTTTGAACAATGCAGTGTACCTATTGTAATTTTAGTATCAACACTCTCAACAAAATATAGGTGTATTCTGCTTCAAACATTTGAATTTAAATCGTGTCAGGATTGGCATTCAAATAGTTCATATAATATCATAGTCAGCATCTAAGATCACTATAGATAAAAATGTATAGTTTTCTTCAAAAACGAAATAGTATGTGATGTAATTTAAAATTGGAAGTTTTTACTTCAAAAACTTAAATACCAACTAAGAAATGAGTTAAACATGAGTGTTGCTTACTGCCTAGTATATACCTAAACGTAAGATACATATGAGATACATAATATATACAATTAAAACTTTTCTTTGCTAACGCTTCCTCGTTAACGTCGCGTTATAATGATATCTCATGTAACGATGTTTAAATCTCATGACTCCGAAAAGTCATTTGTTTTAACAATTTTCATCTACTTGTCAAGTTTCCCAACTTATTATTATAGCACACCTATATAGCTAAAATAAAGTAGCGGTCATACATTTCAAATCGATAGATTTTTCAAATACAATGACACGCTATGTGGTTGAATGGCACAATATTGTGAAACAATTACTTTTAGCTGTTGTCAAAATCAAAATTTCTTTTAAATAAAATAATTTTTTGAAACTAAGAAATATATTTCTGTTATATCAATAGTTATTTTGATAAAAATTATTTTTAGAAATTTGTTTAAAAGTAATGTTTTTTAATATTAGGTATATATAATATTTCTCCGTTTGAATGGTCGAAATTAAAGAAATAAAAAAATACTAATATTTTTCAAAATGTTTATAGAATATAATTATTAATAGTTATGAAAATGAATAAGCTAATGTCCAGTTTTACAACATTTTGACCATATCTCTGTACAGTTATATGAATATTTTTATTTTTCTGTTAGTTAAGTCTTCTACATAATATACTAATATAATATAATATTATATTATATATACTTATATAATACATAATATATATTATACATATATATAATATTATTATCTATTTATCGTCTATTTTTTACTTTTCTATATATTTATTTTATATACCGGGTGTATCTTATGTCATTGTAATCGGGGGTTTTTTTTAACGATTATGGATTGATGATTTGTTGTTTCGAAAAAACCAATAAAAGACGTATTTCTTTATTTTTAACAGGATATTTTTTTATAACAATTTCAAAATGTTTGAATACGCAGTTGTACCAACAGCAAAATCAACTTTATTTTTTCAAATGGTACTATATTTTTAATGGATTCTGGTAAAGCTTTTTTTTCTGAAAATTTTGATTGCCAAATCATCAATTTTTATTCACTAGTTTATTAATTATAGTCTTTTAAGGTTAATTAATACATTAATACTTTGAAATGAAATAATTGATATAAATGTATTTTAAAAGAGCTAAATATTTTTCGCTAAAATCAGTCATCTAATGAGACGCCCCTAAAAAATGTTTGGAGATAAATACCTACAAAATTGTTAGCAAACATAATTCATTGTATTTATTTAAACATACAACCATCAAAATAAGTGTTATTATTTTAATTTATTATAATACTTACCTAACTATCAAGGCAGGAAAAATTCTTTATCCAAAAAATAATAGGTACCATTTGTGTATAAATTCTTTATATTATGTTTGATTTCGTTAAGAAAAATACATTTTTGTCAAAAATAATTTCCTATACTAGCATATTACTTCGTGCCAAACATACGAAATCGTTTAAACAGCAGAATGATTGGGTCAACTACCTGTGGATTGCAGCGAGTACACTACACGATGACGTGTCCCCTTCTTAGGATTTGTATGATGTGCAATAAAGATTATTATTAAAATATTTTTTGGATTATTTTTATGTTTGAATTGAATAGACAATGTATTATCTATTTATTTTTTATGTAATCTCAAATAGTAATTTGGTATTTTATGATAAAAAAAATTTAAAAATACTATACAAATAGGAGGTATTATGTTACTGTCAAATTATTTTGTTACTCATTAGTTATATACTTATATTATCTATCAATAACCCATGTAGGTATCAGGTATTGAGTTCAGATTTAGAACCGTTGAATATAAATGATTTGATTAAAATATTACATTATCATAATAATAAATATTGTACCTATACTAGCTATTGATCTTACTTTGGTATGAATTCAAGTTTGTACATCTATTATCAAACATGTGACTAATCTAACATGTAATAATAATATCGCTAACACATTTTTATCCAGAAAAAAAAATTAAAATTATAACTACATAGTACACTAAATATGTATTGTTTTGCATCGTGTATGCCGTTATGTTGGTTTAATTTTCAACTTGCTCAAACTGTTTCCATACAATTTTGATTTTGATTTTTAGAATTTATGGGTTTCGCAAGTAAATGCACGTCATCACTTCAATAATCAACATTTGTACTATGTGCATGTGGACTGGAAAAACCATAGAACTTATTAAGTTAATAGGATGTACAAAAGGAATTTGTTCTATACATACAATACAACGTATATATGTACCTACCCTGTAGCGATTTATGATCGCCCAAGTAGTGTCATATTTTGAGTTTGATTTTGGGAAAGGCAAAAGACCAAACTAGACTTGCTGTTCTTACAAATGTTTCTTATAGAATTAATCGTTTAAAGTTAAGGTAATTTGTAGCCTTTAACTATATACCTTCGATTTCATTGGGCACTTTACCCTCGCCTCTTGTATACACAATATATTTTACCTAACCTAAACATTATAGGTACTCGTCTTCAGGGACAATAGGACACATATATATAATATACATACTATACATAGTAACTTCATACACATATTCTATACACACCATACAAGTTAAATATTGTTTTAATACTTTCAATTAACGTTTGTTATAATAATAATTATATCAAAATGCTTTTACATCATGTTGCATATAGGTAGATAGAATATAAATCTGAAACACAGTTCATGGTAGGTATACCAATGAAATACATCACTATGGTCTTTTGCATAAACGAGGGGAAATTTTGTCTTACATTCATTAGGATTTTCAAAATTATTTGTTTCTTAAGAATGTGTAGAACCTATAGAATACCTATATAAAATACCTCAATAAGAAGTTTTGACAATTTATTCATTTTAGTAAATATATCATTAGCCTTTCCGAACTATATTTTATAATAATATCGTCAGTATAATATACAATACCTATAGGTACCTATATTGTATATAACCTAAGCTACCTACATGGATTTAACAAATATGTAACACAATCGTGCGTTTTCAATAAAATAATCTATAAGTACCTACTTTGAAATTTGAATAATGATATAACATTTTACTTCAAAATAAAAATAGGTGCATAAAGTTTTATTTACTTTCTCTTAAAATATAATAATATGATAGTTATATTTTATATTTTGTGTTTAACTGTTGATGCCATGTATTTCAATATATGTATAACTGTTTTCTAAAAACATGTATACAGAATAATAACATTATATTTCCTTCAAACGCTTAGTTATAAATCAGCTGGTTATAAATCAATTGCATTAATCATGATATCTTCACACACATATTATTTAAGATTATAATACCATAATTCAATAAATTCTTATTATCATGGGGTTTTCGCAGAAGGGTTACAACAAAATGAATAGAAATTAATAATATTTCGTTGCTTTTATCATTATTTTGTATTCCTAAAAAGACACACACAAAGGAATAAATGAACCCTTAGCATTATATATTACATAATATTAATCGTAATTTTACTACCATTTCGGAGGTTTCATCGCTGCTAGTAATGTTATAAAGATCGAGTCAATTTAATATAGTA
Source organism: Aulacorthum solani (assembly GCA_008528875.1). Classification (NCBI taxonomy): domain Eukaryota; kingdom Metazoa; phylum Arthropoda; class Insecta; order Hemiptera; family Aphididae; genus Aulacorthum; species Aulacorthum solani. The sequence continues at coordinate 6,624 of PVMI01088766.1, forward strand.
CAGTCATTATTGGACGAAGAAAAGGCCAGTGTTGTTTTTTATAAATATTGATAATATACTAGTATCACCCAGCCACCGGTCTAAATTCGAACGGAAAAACAATATATTATTTCGCTTTGGTGATTTATTCATACAATTATTAAAATGAGCATAAAACATTATTTTGTTTTGTTTAAATGGGGAAAACTGGTGTTTCGTTTATGTGATTTTACCCGACTTACCAGTCACATATTATAATATGTGTACAATTTTTTTTCATGCAACGGTATACACGACAAAACCTTTCCAGTTATATATACCTAAATCTGTTTTAAATAACTGCAGATATTAATACAAAATGCATGTAAATCAATACGGATAAGATAAATTACTACATTATACTTCGAGAATGCAACTCAACACTTTACAATTGGTCTGAAAAACGGTTCATTGTTTTCGAACACAATTTGGCCCCGGGTACACTCTGGGTGTAGAAAAAGTGGGGTGCTATGAATGAATAGTGACTAATACTGGTGGAGGAAAATTTAACCGAAAATAATAGTTATTATAACAATATAGTTGCCAGTTTGATGTCAAAAACCCGTGTATTTGTCATCTACCGGTCGTAACATAATGTTACTCTCGCGCTAATATTGTTAATTTAAATTTGTGTAAATTTCGATTCATCATAACGTAATGTTACAAACGTTTTAACACTACAACACAATCAGTGTTTGATGTACATCGTGTACACGTTTTTACTTCTCGTCTATTTATAATACGAGTAATGATAATGTGCCAAGGTCGATAACACCGCGGGTTGAATAATATTACAATATTAATAGTCGTATATTTTTATGTTTTAAACTAGTTTTGGTTTACCGGCTGAAGTGATATTTTAAAAAATCTCTGTACATGCATCTTGGACACAAACAACTCACGTCACCACTTCGTGCGGCTAATGCTTTACTTCGCGAGCCAGTATAAATGTATTAAAAATAAAAATGCCAACACGAGTTATTCGAAAATTCAAATTGGATTTGAATTTGAATTCGAATTTAAACGTCAAAGAACTAGTTTGAAAATACTTTGTATATTTAAGATTAATAAGCCAATTACTTTTTACTGAGTATTATAATATTATTATCGCACACGGAGTATATTATATAGCACTCGACAGTGCAATTTTTCCAAACGATTTTTTGTTCGTCTTCCACAAGTCCATTTCACGCACATTAAGGAAGCAGTCTATTATGAATATTATAATATGTAGGTATTATCCATATAAATAAAATTGAAAACTCATGTACCTATTACAGGGTATGTACATAATATTTTATGATATTTTATTTTTCTAATTTATATTTGGGCCCCACAAGAAACATGTTCAGTGGGGCTCTTAATCTTCTTGAAGAATAAATAAAAATAAAATATTCTGTAGTGTAACTATATGGCCTTAAAAAGGGATTAATTATGTATCACTTTTTGGGTTACCTGAATTTTGAATGAAACAATTTTGATTCTTATACATGGTTAAACACCTGAGAATGATAATTTTTAAGGATAACTTGTTATTGAATGTTTTGGTTAGGTTTAAAGTTTCAATTACAGTTATTGAGTATTTGAATATCTGTGTATGTATTAAGTGAGTTTCAGGTGTGGGGTAAAGAAGTATATCAATAGGTATATTATATAGTAGGCAAGCGGGTCAATACTCTTGAGGATTACCTCTTGACTAGTTTGACACCATGTATTAAATATTTCATTATTATTTTGGCGATGTATATAATTATTATTTATGTAAATGTTTTATCAGTCCGAAAAACGCTTACCCCGAGTATGTATAATACAAATTAAACGCAATGAAAATACGTGTCTGTAAAATATGTATAAAAACTATAATTTTTGGTTTAAATCGTGTACTCCAAAGGTATAGAGTATAGAGCACATTTGTTTAGAAGTATGTACTGTTTAGTAGACGATTCTTTTAACAGTAAACACTCATTGTCTTAAAAATAATGAGCATTTTTGAGAATATTTTTTTTACATAATGTGAAGATAACATTTGCTTAACCTATTTTTTTGTATCTTATTTTGTATTCGAGTATTTAAAGACTTAATGTTTAGATGAGTGGAGTGAACTAGTATACATAGGTACCTATAATATATTATACAGAGTAGATAATCTGAAAAATGTTGGTCCACTAATCCATTCGTCAACATATTAAAAGTTTTTTTTTCAAATTTTTCCGTGGTGCTATGGATAGACAACCCTAGTGCACTCCGTTCGTATAACTATTTTCTTTTATAATATCTAGAAGTCACTTATATATATTTTAATATGCACTCGAGGATTGTTTTTTATTATTCTTCTTCCTTACAGTAATATTTGTATATGGATTTGAACTTCTCCTTTTACAGCCGAGTTTTCGCCTTTATTTTCTTATTGTTTATTCTGTTATTACTTATTGTTAATATTTCAAAGACAATTAGTATTTATAATAATGGCCATGGTGTGTAATTATAGTTGATTATATTGGCACAAGTCTATGTTCAGTAGGTCAAGGTTGGCTAAAGTGGTAAGGCTTAATCGTGGAGTTGGCCCAGCCATTCAGCATACGTTTTGAGTCTCCATCTCAAAGTTGGATCAAAGAGCAACCGAGTGGGACTAGTCACTGGGATTTGGATATTATACCTATAATATACAGATAACAAGGATCTTAAAGCTTCTTCAAGTCATAAAGTATATGTATACTCGTATATACTATTATATCATTTTCTGTGTGTACAATAATTGAAATATTTCGATCACATCAATGCCTAAGCTTTACTTATAATAGCGATTTAATAAGAACTAAAAATTACATTTATATAACACTTGACAAGAAAATATTGAAACCCCATTTGATCAACAAACAAAAAGCGTCAATTACATAATATCGTATTCAAATAAGATAGGGGTGGCATATAAACAATATTACCAGTGATATATTAAATTGTACAAATATTACTGTTGTTTAAAGAAAATGGTTCAGTAGAAACAGCTGGATGTGAGGAATACATGTGGTCGCTCACCTCAACGTCATATTAACACATCTCGGACCGGGCAAATTGCGGTATGTAGATTGTAGGTACCTTATATACCTGTAAAATATAAAAACATTGTCATGTTCGAAGACTTAATTTTTAAAACTTTTATTTAATTTAATTTTTTTTTTATTTTTGAAACAATTGAAGATATCCATTTTGTAGAGTTTATTTTTCTGAAAATGTTGATCTTTCATTTTATATTCATTATTTTTAATTACCTATTTTGTTAGTTTAAAGGTAAAACGGTAAAAAACTGGTTTTAGTCCGGGGGACCCTCTATGGCTATATGGGTATATCCTCGCGGAACACCCTGTATCACCGAATATTATATACCTAATCGTCTTCCATTAAATATAGTAGTAGTAAATCTTTATTGCACTAGATTACAGAAACAAAATTATTATTTCACCATGGGGAAACCTAATCGATCTCTCAGACACGTTCGATGATTTAATTTATGAGTGTACAATATAATAATATGTTTAGTGCACACAATAGAAAATAGACGACGGAAGTTATTATTATGAGCATCATTACTATCATCTAGACTTGTCCGTAGCATATTATTATTATATAATAAATTGATAACTATAGGTGGCTATAAGGCGAGAACGTAAAAAAATATTTAATATTGTGTAATGCATGGCAGATAATATCGTATCATATTTTCACATGAAAGTTATGTGGGATGAATATCGAGTTACGTTTTAGATGATAATTTTATTTATTTAGAGTAGCATCTTCGTATTGCTCATATTGGTACTATTCTCCAGATTATAATTAACTGCAGGCCAATGACATGCTTCTGCGCCAACAGTATAATGTTAATTTAATTTAAAATTATTTAGAAATATGTAATGTGACGCACTCACTTTTAGAAAACTTTACACTTTAATAATTTTATTATTTATACAAGTACCTGTTTATTATTAATAATATTGAAAATGACTTAAAAATACAAAAATAATTTTTATGGCACTCGATCCTATTGGAAAATAACCATAGCAAGCTACTCGGTACTTTTCCTCTACGAGGAAAATCTATGAATCATAAATATGTTTTTGTTAATAAGTATAACCATGACAACGAATACCTTACTGAAAATCGGTTGGAAACCCTTTATCGTGTACCTATCCAGCCCAAATATATATATTTATGTTATAAAGTGTAAGTCCAGTAGATATTAAAAAACAAAAATTTGGCCACACCTGGTATATAATATATTTATATAGTATATATTATTATATGTAAACATATACGATAGTAAAAAATCGTGTACACCATTTTTGCGTCGCCGCTGCAAACACCAAAAACCGTCGGCGGATACGTCCTAATACTTGTATAATACCTACGTCATAACGTTGCGACGATATATTAGAAGTATTTATGCATACCTCCGTGCATACCTATATAATATCGCTTTCGAACATAATTTATACACTGCACACCGTCCGTCGGCCTATTTTAAATACCTTGTAAAACTATAAATCTTATCCAATTTTTTTTTTTATTCACCCCGGCCTCGCTTATTAATATATAAATCAAAACGGCGCGTACCTATTATAGATATATCGCGTCCATTGTGTGTGTTATAATATATCAATGCCGTTCAATAATACGCTCACAGTTAAATTATATATTATTAGTAGTTATATGTCTATACCTATATATACATTAATAACATATCCATACACTCGATACACATCTCTAATACCTACTCCGCAGTTGCAGTGCCAATGTATATTATAATAATATAGTGCAGGTAATAATATTATGTACTCAAGCACGGTGCTCGGCTCTAGATAGAACTTTTTGCTCATGGGTGCGGAATGGAGCAGATTATTTGTGTACAATAGGGCCAGGGTTTTTTCAAAATTTACAGTGATTACCCAGATAAATTAATTTAATTTAATTCAACATACAATATAAGTAGCTATAATAGCTATAGTAGCACACATATTTAAAACACTCTCAGTATAGTTTTATTTATATTATATTCTAAGTTCTAAATAGTCAAAACAATCATGTCATATGTATTTATAAACTTTTCAATGATTATTAACAATGTTTTAAATATATACTACTTATATCATATTACTACACTCACATATTCACTGATATATAGTTACACCGTTTCAAAATATTGTATTGAGTAGATACTAAGTATTAAGTATATAAACAATTACACAGGATTTGATGTCATGCAATAAATGATAAAAAATAAAACTTAGGTATTAATAAATAGTAACAAAATAATAATGGGATATCTAAATGAATAAATGTATGTGTAAATGGGAATGTGAAGTGGTACAGTAGGGGGTTATTCTTGTATATTTTTTTAGAAGGCTTTTGAGTTGGTAGGGTTGTAGCAGGTGGTATCCTGTATGTGTGTTATGTTTTGCGCTAAAAACCCGGGTGGTCATCCATCCGGGAGCTAGCGACTCCAGCCGCGGCGTAGCGTAGCTTCAGTAATCTTACATGATTGAGGTCAGCCACTGCGCCACACCATGGCACAATTATGTTACTATATTCCCAGTCAGGGATCCTTGTTATGAATTCCAAATTTGTGGTTAGGATGGTTATAGGAATTGGTACCTAATTGAGTTACATCATGATGAGGAATGAGCCTCACCTAAGTAGTCTGCACAATAAATGTCGAAATAAGAAAACTTAGACATAAACGAATAGTATAAAAATTATAATTAAAGACTAAAATAGCTAGTGAGACTTTTATACTCGATAAAACCACTCAAAATCCATTAGTTTGACGAAAATTTGTTAATTTTCGTTTAAATGTCTAATTTTGTAAAAAAAATAATTAATGCATCTTCTTCATTAAAGTCTTTTTTATTTCTTTCAACTATTCTAACAAGTTTTAACGAAGGTGGATCTCATTGTAAAACAAGTTTCAAACGCTCATAAAAATTATTGTTGTATTACAAAACATTTTTTTTTTATTTCAGTAATAACCACTTATGAGGAACCTTGTATCAATTAATTGTTCAAGTTTCTTAAAGAATCGAACATTTAATCCAGAAAAATTAAAAATAAATCGAAATGATCAAAAGTCTCTGTTCATAAGTCAAAATGATTACAACTTGTATCTTTATATATGTGTAAAAATATCAAAATTGAATTATTTGCGAGCTATCTATCTACAGTTTTGACTTGGCTTGCATCTCGCATTTCAAACTCCTCTGGTATTGGTAATTTTACACGCTTTAATATAACAATATCGCCAAATTCGCCAAAACAATATCGTATCAACCATATGGACTTAGATAAGATTGCGTTTATTCCGACAGCGATAATAGTAAATGTTATAATAATATACATATAACACATATCGTATTATCTATTAATTATACGTATACAATTGATTTGTATAATAGGTAACATTGTATTTATTGTGTTTCATACGAGTAGTGAAGGCACGTGATACCAAACGAATATAATATAGTATATATACATGTGTACACAGAAGAAGACAATACCTACTACGTACTTCGGGTGACAGTGAAAAGAGAGAGGTCACGATCAATGACGTAACGTATAGTTATAACATATTACATTATAGGTGTATATTATTTATGTATATAATGTGACCACCGATCGGTTTGGTCGGGACACGGACGAATGGACAGCAATAATAACGATTTCGACGCGCTCAATGACGACAGACGCCATAGGTTTAATTTTTCTTTTTCGCCAATAAAAAGTGATTTTTGCGACGACTTGTCGCGTTCGTGTCTTCGTCGTGGGCATCGTCGCGCGTATACACGATTTCCATTATTATTGTCGTAAAATACGAGTACGTAATACCTATTATGTTTGTATGTATATAACGAATAAACGACCGCGGCCGACCTGCAGGCGTCCACGATGTACAGGTGTATTTATATATATATATATATACGGTCAGAAGTGGACATGTATCTACATATATACACATACACGTTATAGGTACATACAGATATAATACATTGTACGGTGTGGGGTATATAGCGGCTGCTGCAACTATATGGTGCTGTATATATCGCGGAGTGCGGTTATAATATTATTATATGTGGAATCGATCATCGGCCCGCATAGGTATAGGTATAGGACGTATAATATAGGTAGGTATGTACCAGTACGGCGGCGACCGATACGATTTTTAATTATGCTAATTTCGTGTGTGCGCGAGCGTATTATAATAATAATATTATTAATATTATTATTATTATACACACGCGTAGGTACGTGTAGTATGTATGACGCGTGTGCGTGTGCGCGTGTATATGTGATTCGGTTTTTTATTTTATTTCCATTTCGTTTCTCATGGCGCAGACACCATTATTTATACTCCGGCAGCGCGTGGTGGGACTCGGCATGGGGGCCCCGCCAGGACTCGGCAGCTCCAGCGTCGGGACTCCTGTTGAGAACGGGCTCTTCGAGCGTTTTTTGATTAATTGGCCGCCGCTTCTACGGCCGACGACGCTGCGGATGCTGATGCTGCTGCCGCTGCCGCTGCAGCCACGTCCGTCCATGCACCGGCGGCGGCGATCGGATGACCGCGACGCGACCGCATCGTCGTATATTATAATATGTATGATTGTGTACCTATGTGCGGTTTCGGAGAGGTCGCCGAGCGATGTCGGTGGGAGAGACGGCGAGAATTTTTCTCATTACAAATCTCGTATATTATAATGTTTTATAGTCGCGTATATTTCCGTCTAAATCTATTGAGTTCGCCATCATATACGGTATACTGAAGGTGGCGTTAACGTTTTGTATTATATTAAATCGGGGAGACACTATATAGGTACTAATCTTATTTAATAATATAATATAATGTCCATTATATCCATAATTTCAATAAATTATTTTTAATTCAATTACCTACTCAGAATCTGCGGTCTACAATAAGTAAAGTAAAGTAATTCCAGCGTTGTGTTTTTAAGTGTAAGATATTCATATACGGATGAATCTTATCTATTTTGTTTAAGAGGATGTCAGCGCACTATTCGTTTTCTCTCTCTGGCCTAAGCGCAACATAGACAAAACGAATTTACGCAAAATCATTCTTTCTATGCGCTTAAGTAATGTTAGAATAAAGTCACCTCTTACAAAAAAGATAGAAAATAATACTTTTGAGGGAATGA
>PVMI01088781.1:0-10234 GCA_008528875.1 Aulacorthum solani
GGAGACACAATCAGACACCGTATTACGTATAAAATACTTTATAAGTGTATAGTGTATTAATACCATATACATATTGTATAATTCATATATTGAGTCATTGAGATAATGAGATGACTTATTATTATTATTATTATTGTATAAATTAATTTAATTCGAGTAGGATCGTGGTTCTTCTGATTCTGACGAGAAAATGCCCAGTCGCCCAGATAAAACTAAGTTGAGAAAATATCCGTTACACCAAATATTGAAAAAAATTATGCTTAAACTCAGCTGAAAATATATCCGTTATAATAAACAAATTTTCTGTAATAACACTATAACAGGAATTATATCTGTTATAACATATATTGAGAAACATTTTCTATAGTTTGCTTGGCACTCCTACACTTCCGTATATTTATGTAGAGATAAACTATAGACTAAAAGGTATTTAATTTTTACCAATAATTTTACCCCCACGTTTAGACAAGAGCTGAGCTCTCTCAAAAACTCATGATATTTTTAGATAAACTCGGCTATTAGGTAGGTACATGTGTAGTTGATGATTAGGTGCCGGGATTGGTTTAACAAATGATATGAAGTGCTTTAGGACAACTTTATCTTAAAATTGAATAACTTATTTTATCGATGAATGATAATCGATTAGATAATAATTTTTAATCCCATTACGAAAATACGAAACGTGACTAATTTGTTTTGTAAATATAGTAAATTTTAAAATGTTTTACAAAAGCAATATCATAAAACTTCACAGTGCCCCTTTAATATTTAATTATCAACAGGTGATCGGGGCTGCAGCCTCCTTACCACCTCCCCCCCCCATAAGTTGGGCTTTACAGACTACTATAGCACGATTAACAATAGTTTTATAATTTGGGAAGACTATAATGTGCAACACGTTTTCTGGGGTTATCGTTTTAATAATGCACGTTTGATCATTCTTTAACATTTTACTTTAATTAGAAATTACAAATATCATGCTCCTTTTACCCAACTTTAACACACAAAAACTCAGATATCTTTAATATTTTTGTTGATAAGATTCCTAATAATTGCTAAACCGAAAACCTCCTACGACTAAATTCCGACCACTCTTCAAATATATTAACATTCAGAGCTTCTCCTCTGATACTTCAAGAGTCTCCTAAATTATTTAATTCTACACTGCCTACTAACAAGTACAAATTCAATGATCTTGCAAACCAATAAATCCATTTAAATGTAAAACTAAAAACAACTGATGACATCAGTCTTTCTATATATAATTTTACTAAACTAATTCAATGTGTAGCATGATCTTCCACGTTAAAATCTCAACCTTCCCCTCATTACCCTCTTATTTCAGAATACATACGTAGTAATATTATAGTAGAAAAACGTAAAGTTTTATACCAACGAACTTCCTTCTTATGAACAAAAATATAAAAAATTAGCAAACCAACTTAAAAAAGTCCTGGCAAAACATAAATCTGAGTCCTTTGTTAGTTTCTTTCTAATCTTTTGTCAAAAGACTGTAGTACTGGGAGAACGATTAAAAAAATATGTAAATATAAAATGTCAACTTCAAAACTATCAGTTATAAGAATTGAGGCGGCATTTATGTAATTTCCGATCCAGACAAAGCCAAACTATTTGAAGTGCTCTTGTAGTCCTGTCTGATACATTTTAACCTTACCCTGACATAATCCCTTGTGCATTGTTAGTGGGGAAGGGGCAATTGAAAAGAAACGATGAAAAATCTTGAGTTAAAAATGCATTGATTGATTTTGCACAAGAAAAGGCTCGTAAAATAAATTTAATTTTATACCTATATTTTTAATTTTGTAGTTATATTTTTCCAAAGTATGATAATGTATATTAAATAAGTACTGTATAATGTTGGTTTTAACTTATGACTTATAAATGTGACTTGTTCTATTTTCAAAACATTCATTTTTATTTTTATATTTTGTAAAATAGATATCACACATGTTTTTCACTCCCCTCCACACTAAAAAATAACTTATGAAGGGTGGTGATTTAAATTACCTAGATTTGTGTAGGACAGCAAAATAACCAAGGCTGAGTGATCTGGATGCAATAGGTCCATGGGCTAATAACATTGGTTAAGAGTATTTGATAAAACCACTTAAGTGTTATATTGTGTTCTTGTTAGATCAATTATGGAGTATGCTGTTGTTATATGGGATACTCCTGGCTCCTATTCCTAGTAGTAGAAGCCAGTTTGAAAGGGTACATACAAAGTATATCTTTAAATTTTGCTTCTAAGGTACTTCATACGAACCATAGACCCAATGACTATGAATCGGTACTTAAGATACCTACTAGTACTACCAATCTTAGCAGATAGGCATGTTTCTGCTAACCAAGTGTTGATAAAAAACTAATTGATAATTCTGTTGACTGTAATGAAATACTAAGTGAACTTAATTTCAAGGCCAGTAGCTTCTGGTCCCGACCACTATTCTTTTTTCATACCCTTTAGCACCAATTATTCCCACAATAGACCGATGTTTAGGATGATGTGTATTGCTAATAAGTAGCCTTCTTTCTGATATATAAATAATGTTTATCTTAAGAGTTTATATTTCATATATCTATATGTGTATATATATATTATTCAGTACTTTGGGCCACAGCCCATTCTGTTATAAAAATAATAACTAATAAGTATTATGACATTTATTCATTTGACACAAATTATTGTTTAGATTTCATAAAATGGAAAACATTAATGAATCAATAATGTACAGATATCCAAACGAAAAAAATTAAGCAACCAATTGATATATTAATGTTGTTCATTTATATTTTGAATAGTGTCTTTGTGCATAATAATGGTATTTAAAAATGTCCTGTAAGTAAATAATAAGCAAATTGTTATGAAAAAAAATAATATATTTTATAATAATATTATTTAATATACATATTGAATTGTATTGTTTTGAATACATTATTTGTTATTTATTTTCATTATATGTATGCATACTAATATATTCATAACTTTACTAACAAATAACAGTTTTAAGGATTTTCCTTAGCAAAATAATCAGTCTTTTTCTTTTAAGAATAAAAATTATAAAGAAACTAATAAAAATAAAAACAAATTTAAATTCACAATGATGTATTTTTCTAAAAAAAAAATAGTATATAAATTAAATAAGTATAACAATTAGTTAACTAGAATTCACTATGTATGATAAAATATGGCCCACAAAAATCCAACAGCAAACAAACACACCAATAGTAAAATATATAATGAATACTTAATGTAACGCATATGTTGAGAAAGGACACGATTGGAAATTTCTAATTTAGTAACCTGAAAAAAAATGTTATTTAGTTTTAGTAAATTTACTTCTGTTTTTCATTACAATAGTATTTAGTATTTGCTAAGTAGATCAATAGCAATAACACAGTCTGACAATAAAATAAACTGTTAGAAGTAAAATAGCCGTCATTACGTATTTTGCTCTCTTAAGTGATGCTAAATTTTCTAAGTGTTAATAATATAATATGAACATTACTAATTTATCAATACCAAATTTCAGTGATTTTGAAGTCTTGTCCAAATTTGAACTCGTGATATTTTGTATTAATCTTTTTATGAATATTTATAAAAAAAAATTTGAACATTAATAATGCCTATAAATATCATAATATTAGTATAAATACAGTAGAAACCTCTTAAAATGATCTGCAAGGGACCTAGAGAATCAGATTATAATATCTAGTGACAAAAACATACTGCACGTGTGATATAACCCAAATCAACCAAATACATGGTTGGGATTGGGAAACGTTTTTTCCAGAATATTGTTATATATCATAATAAGTAAATTTGACTAAAATACATTAAATTTGGTATTGATGAAAGTATTAGAAAAATAAATTGTTTTTTTTTAAAAATATAAAATATGTATAATATTGGACCTAGTATTTATTTATACCAAGGTTATTTTTACAAATTGTTAATTTTGATAAATATTAATCACTAACATTTTTAAATTACCATAGCCCCAATATCTATTATCCTTATTATTACATTATCCTATTAAGTTAATTAAATTGAAAACAACTTATTCAAATTTCGATTTTAATACATTTAAATGTCACTGAATAATTTACAATAGAAAAAGAGGGCGAACAGGTTGTTAAGTTTGTATCACCACAGAACACTCCTGAAGTAGTACAACAAATCTTAAGAATTTGAAAGTATGGTCTATAAGTACATTTAGAAATGCCAACAATTAAATTTTGAAAAACTACATTATTGAAAAAAAATTTGTAATCATGCTTGGTGAATCACCCTGTTTTAATATTTTGATATCCAATTTCATGAAAATTTGAACTTCTAACACTTATAAAAATAACCTGTGACTATGTATTTGAGATTATAAATAATATCTGGATTTATAGTTAGTAATTGTTAAAATACCTTGAATAATTTATACTTATGTAAATTATAAAAATGTACAACTAATTTAAATACAATAAAATAATTTTGAAAGTTTAAAATTTGTATATAGTTTACAGTAATTTTTGTTAGGTTAGTAATAATAATAATAATAATAATAATAAATATCTATTGAAATAAAAATACTATACCACATTCATTAATTTGTTGACTTTTTCCTCAAGATCATTATTATGATTCTGATCATAAGAATCCAAAGTATTTACTGATTCGTTTTCATTAGAAATTTTACATTTCAAAATGTGTTGTTCTTTGGTTTCCCAATGTATCTAATAGAAAAATTAAATATAAATTATTATTTAAGAAACAAAATATTGAAAAGTCCAAGCCCTCCTTTACTAGTCTTAATTTTACATTAAGTATTATAAAATTGAAAACATTTAAGATTTAAATTTATTATTTGTATTTAAGTTTTATAAATAAATATAAACTAAAAATACCTTCCACATTTCTGCTATATCTTTAGTATCTATAACAGGAATTACTAGTACTAAAAATTTATCTCTCATTACATCAGTCTGTTTTATAGACATTCCATTTAGTACAAATGTGACTTTTATACTTTCTTGAGGTAAAAGTGTACCTGTACTTGGGCGAACTTTATACTTAACAAGACAAGTAGTTTTTATCTAAAAAAAATAATTAAGTGTAAAAACATAAAATACCTAATTAAAAACTAATATTTCTATTACTTTGAAAGCAATTGGATCTTTGTAATCATTTATAAATGTGAGGCTTGCCATTAATTCATTATAACCATTGCTATTATCTTTATTAAATATAAGTATTTCACTAGGGTTTATTTTCAATTTAAGCTCTACAACATAATAAATATCATAACAAATAATTTTTATTAAAACAAATTACTACAAATATTACATTTACCTTTGGGCATATACACTATATCTCGAATGTCTCCTGAACCATTTTTCACCTCCATTGTCTCTGCAAAATGAACCTAAAAATTAAAACATTGATTTTTTTGTTGTACATAGTTGAGATTTATTTTCCTATCACATTGAAGCACTAAAAGTTAAATAGTTTTAGGATAGAAATTAATCAATAAATGTTAAACCTTTTTCTTGGTTTCTTCAACTTTTTTAGTTTCTGGTTCAAAATTAAACTTGTAATTATCTTCACCACCCCAATTGACCATTATCGATTCTTTTGATACAAATTCGTTTAAATTATGTTTACTTAGGAATTTAATTTTTTTCACAGCCTTCGCTGGTAACCATGTTTTGATTATTTTAAATGCCGCTAAATAAGATCAATTTCATACATCTAAATTATTTAAATAGAAAACAAAATAAATAACAAGAACTTACCATTTAAAACCCATGGCATTTCATAAATTATAATGTAATTTAAAAAGGCTGGATAATACATTTTAAGTAAATTTATTAAGTAATTCGTAAACTCCATATCAAGATTACTTAAACCAGAACCCATCATATCAAAAAATATTGTAATCTGATCGCCATTAGTCAACCTATAAATTATAACACAAAAAATATGATACATAGTTAAAGTAATGGAATAATAAATTACCTTTCCATTCTTTCAAACCAGTACACAGCACACTTTTTACATTCCTCTGAATCTTTAGAAGCTTTAAAATGCAATTTGCACCTAATAATGAACATAAGTTTACCATCTATATCCAGACCATGAGGATACATAATTCCCTCCTCCAAGTAATCAATTCTTACTGTACCATTTGTTTCATTAATTTCTAAAATAAAAATAAATTTAATTAAAAACAAATCTATACATATATAACATAAAAAAAAATCTTGAGCATTTAATTATTACCATTCACACCAAATGATTTTCTCCATTCACATACACCCCATAACATGGATAAAGCCTCTTCTTGATTACCTTCAGTATGAATTAAAAACCGTTTAAGCCACAAATCTGAATTATTTATTTTGGCAAGGTCCATAGGATGAAACACTTCTGTGGAACATAGAAATATCAGTTGTTAGAATAAAAAAAAATAGTGATATAGGTACTGAATTTATCAACAATGGTATTATAATTAGTTGGCTAGAAAATAAAATGTCCAATAGCGACTGAACTGAACTACTTTTGTGAAATATCATGACATAATACATCAAATATACTATTTATATTTAAAATAATATAAAATATATTTACCATTTTTTTCATTGAGTTTATCTTCGAATGATCGTCTCAATGCTGAAACACTTTCAGTTGAAATATCCATAATAGTGTTAAAAGAAATTAATATGGAAACATTAATCTATTGATTGTACTTAGCTAGAAACAAATAAAATAGTCGAATTTTTAAACGAAAATTAAAAAACTATTTGGACAAAATTAATTCAAATTTCCTAGAAGTTGAACTATACATGTGAACTAGACGTGTAATTGTGTAAAACTGTGTCACTCAATCGCCGTGTAATACTGTTACTGTAATGTATGAGACTATTATCATTATGTGTACTGTATCTGTTTAGTTTTTCATGTATTGTTATCATTAATTAATTTATCAATTTATCTACTACCACTGCTACCACCGGTACGTCCGGTACAGACCACAGATTTCTATAGGTAAATTACATAAATGTACCTACATGAAAACAAGAATTAATTGTGTTCCATTTAGTCATGGATAATATATTGTCCATCTCAGTGTATATTATAGTAACATAATGCTAGAATGAATCGTATGATTTCGAGAATGCCTCCTGTACTACGAGGTCTATGCATTGAACTCTAAACTCTTATACTATGCAATATGCAACTACTACGACTTTTACTCCTACTACAATAACTACAATACAATATAGGTATACTACTATAAAAGTATATAACTATAATGAGAATCTAAACTATTACAAATTTAAATTTATATTTTAATTACCTATAATATTATTATGCATTATGTACGTATACATTATGTACATATATAAAAATAGAATATTAGAATATAGATATGAATAATATGAAATATACTACACCCTATATAATATGATGTAGGTCCCAAATTATAGCCTTATACTATGAAGTAGTTTAAAGTTTGATAGGTACTTTTTAGTTTGTGGGCCAACTACGATCTAAATCAAAAAAAAAAAAAAAGACCCAGATGACATGGAATTCGAAATACTTATTGAACCAAGACTTACGGAAAAAATCCTTTTCGACTATAATATACCGTTTGGGTAGATACTGGATAGTTATATTGTTACATAATAGGTACCTACATAAGGATTAGGACATTAGGTAGTCACTATTTAAAATCAATTGTTTTAAATCGTAGAAGGTACCTACCTACGATATTCTATAAATCAACTTACTCTGGTGCACAGTGTGCTGTGTAGTACCTAACTAAACAAACTTGTAGTTACATTTAATATCGAAGTACCCCACAGGGGTATTTTTATTCCAAAGACCAAAATTATACCGTTCTTAATATAAGTTGAATAATTTTTTGAATTCGTGTCACATTGCCATCAACCGCGATTTATTGATCATGCTTCAACCAGTAATAAGTTCAACGCACCTTACAGTCTACAATTATTATAGTTTATACGATCCATACAGTTTATACCTGTACCATACGGCTGCACGTGCTGTACTACCGTGCGTGCGTGCGTGAGCCCGTTTCAATATGTTATTATAGTACCTAACACTGACGAACGGTGGTATTTTGTTTTAAATAGGTTTGCTAATTAACATTTACACACATATTATGCACAGCGTCCAGTAGGTTTATGCGAGGCTTATGTTCATATAGCCTATATTGCATTATATTATTTATATTATTTTTGACATTTACCTAACCCTTCTAATGTTTGAACTCTAAACGACTAAATGTCAAGTAACTCAATTATCTACTCAAGTTTGAAGTTAGGTATTATAAATTATAAGCCATGCCTAAACATTTAAACACTTTCATAAAATTAGAACGACGACAAGACATTATATTTTGTAAAAATCTATAATATTCGTTATTGTTCATTTAAATAGGTAATATATATTGACGCCATGTAGATACCTTATCTAAAATACAAGTATACAACTGTAGACCGTGAATCGTGGTACCTACCTATAGTCATGTCGCTTATATAAAGATTTACAGATTACTGCCTCAGTGACTCGTCATTTATGTCGCACTCGGCGAATTTGCTCAGGTAAACAGAACACAGGAACGTAGAGTACCATAATATAAATCATTGGCATAGCCAACCAGTCGAGTTCGAATCGTTAAGTAGAGACAACAGTCATCTCTACATTTTGAAGTAACATTATTAATTTAATTTACTATAGGTAAAATAACCTGCCTTATAGTCTATAGATAAACCATAATAATTCGAGATCAATTTGTTTCAACTCGTTATCCGCTAGGTACTCCTGTGATCTTCAATACACTACGCTTTAGAACAGGGTTACTCAGGCGGTAGTGCATTAATACGTAGGTACCTACTGTATAATATTATTACTATTCAAACATTCAATAAACCTTGCACATACGTTGCTATATCGTGTTCAATTGTGTTGGTGTAATCAGGAACAATTTACCTAACCTAACCTGGGGACTATTTGCCTCCATCAAATTGCAATACACCTACTTCGTTTATTTAAACAAGTGGCTGTCGATATTTATACTTAATTCTATCCAGTTAAGGGGTAGTTGCTTAGTTATTTCCACTACACGATCCGATCTTGGTAAATCGATACAAATAAAGTTTTCTGAGTTGTATTTCACAGGTCCTAGAAACTTATGGCCTAACACAATTGAACACGATATAGCAACGTATACAAGGTTTATTAAATATTTGAATATCTAATAATAAGTATAATATACAGTGCACTATCACTTGAGTAACCCTGTTCTTAGTATTTATTATATTGAAGATAACAGGGTAGGAGTTGAAACAATTGAATTATTATGATTTATTTATAAGGAAGGTCATCAAGCCTACATAGTAAATCAAATTAATAATGTTACTTAAAAATGTAGAGACGACTGTTGTCTCTACTTCATGATTCAAATTCCACTGGTTGGCTATGCCAACGACTTATACATATTATCGTACGTTATCTCGACTTTCCTGTGTTCTGTTTACCTAGGCAAATTCACCGAGTGCGACATAAATCGTAAATGACCTAAAGAAACTAATTCCTTTTTATAAGAAACTTGCCAAATACTGCGTATAATTATATATAGGTCATAAACCTTATACTACAAGCAATGGGTGTATGGAAAGGGTAACAACATAGGGGGTGTTATTTTATTACTCGATTATTCGTATGCATGGTAATGTGGGGTAGCAGGGGAGATATTATATAGATAAATAGATTATTGTATTTTTTTGTAAAAAGGGCCTACATCACTGCGAAATAATGTTACACAGCCCTCCTCATGTTTTTATACATCACGGTTCTTGTCTAGTAACAAAAGGTCTATAATAAAGGTAGGTACATTATAAAAACATTTTACTTACCTATAAAATTAATTTCTTCATAAAGTATAGTTGAATTATTATTTTTTTAATTGAAGAAATGAGTTTCCCATAATTATTTTATATTCTGAGCGGAGCTTATGTGAATATATGCATAGATATTATGTTGATCGGTGTTTTTATATTTTATGTCTGTACTCTGTATGTACGACAAGTACCTAGTCGAATTAATGAAATAATAATTAAGAAAAAAAGCAAATTTTTACACAAAATCGACTTTGTTTGTTTGGTATAACTAAAAAATAACCATACCTAGTTTGTA
>PVMI01088792.1:0-11902 GCA_008528875.1 Aulacorthum solani
ATACTTTAAGTTGTTTTTTTAAAATACTACAGATGTTTAGTATTTTTGAAATTAAATATTGTGAAAAGTGAATTAAGAAGTACCATGGTCTAAGATCGTTTGGAATCATTAATTTTACTTTTCACGGAACAGGAAATGGCCTCTTATGTTCAAGTAGATTTAGTTACTAATAAGTTTAATGATTTAAGTAATAGGAGGATGTTATTATAAATTTTTAACTGTTGTATTAGAATATTAAATAAAAAATGTAAGTACTGTTTATTTGTACATTTTAATTTATTAAAATATGTATTATGTAAATATCTTGTTAAGAGAGTGCCCATAAATATTATAAGCGACCCCCGAAATGCAGATCTGCACACGCCTATGAATATATTTACTCAGTGTTATGAAAAATGATGACTATAACAGATAATGTGTGATCCCCCACAAGTTAAATTTAAATTTAAAATTAAAACACCAACTTTTTGAGAGAGTAGTTTGAACCACGTTCCAAAATATACCAAGTACAATATCCAATTCACCGTAGGCATATTGCCTTCTTAATCTTATCATTAGTCTACACTTCCACAGGATACACCAAAAACGATTTTTCTGTGAACTGAAATACATCTATATAGCGCTGTATTTTATATTAGTTCAATTTTTCCAGGTTATACAGATAGTTATGAAATAATTATTAGAATTCAGTTTAAAGCTTATTAATTTGGGTATGTGTCCAGTTATTTAATTTACAAGCAGTGGTATAGTGGGGAGTGTACTATATAAAAACTTCTCTATTTTTCTGTAAGTGCGTATACTTATAGAATGACACATGATAAGCGGGGTAAACGTGTATGGAAATTATTTATTATATAAACCAATTTGATAAATAATTTTTAATAAATAAATAAAAATGTCCGACAAACTTTATCGATTTGAAGGTTTCTATAATGAAAACAGTTGCTTATACAGTTGTACTAAAGGTATTTTCATAGATTAGAATTGGCTGTAAATGATTGTATGAAAGACGTTTCCTCACTTAACTATTTTAAACATTTTATTGATAGTTTATATGTATTGTATAATAGATCATCTAAGAATCAAAATGAACTAAGAACCTCATGTATAGAATTACATTTTATTTTTAAAGGTAGGATGAGTTCTTGATGTCAGATGGGTAACCAGTAGTTTCAGAGCAGAAAAAATTGTATGGAAAACTTTTTCGGAGTTATACAACCATTTACATAACTCTTCAAAAGATAACCAAAGAAATCAAAAATCTAGATCTAAATACCTTGGATTATGTAAGCAGTTGGGAATTCCAGAATTTGTCTTAGACTTAGCACTAAAGTATGACGTACTCAAGGAATTATTATGTTTATTTTGTGATTTACAAAGTCCTTCAATTACATTGTTGCGTGCTAATGAATCAATCAGAACAATCAGAGTGGTAGATTCTTTAAAAACAAAACATGGAGATTTCATGTTAGAAGCTTTAAGTGCAAAAAATACTACAATGTTCAAAAAAAATAGTTCTATCAAGTAATGAAAAAGTAAGCCTTTTAAACCATAATCAATTATTGTCTAGTCTATGTAACAACCTTTGATAACGTTTACTTGAAACAAGTGAAGAGGAATTTTTTATTTTAAATGAATGTACATGGTCTTCTGCAGTTGAAAATATAAGATTTGGTGAAGATAAAATAAAGAGATTGAAAAATAGATTTCTATTGAATACAGATAATGCGATTCAAGGCTTTCAAAAATATATTAACAATAAAATGGTCAATGACGTTTTAATAAGAATATTGCTGATTTGAACGGCGGAATGGGAAAGAGGATTTAGCCAAATGAATTTGATATGGTCAGATCTCAGGTCAAGATTATCCGTTACAAACATTTCTAATTTAATGTTTGTACATATTAATGGACGACCGGTCGCAATATCGAATCCAACAAATTATGTAAAAAATTGGCTGATCAAACATAGTTCTACAAATGATAACAGATCTCGAAAAGTAGCTCAGATAAAATTAAATGAAGAAAAGGCTAGTCTGTGGAAAATTGTATAGTTTATTTAATTGTAAATATGTTTTTAAATTGTTATTTATTAAGCTAAGCATGTTAGGTGCTTAAATAAATACCAAATTTAATAGTAGCTCAACATCTTCAATAGTGAGTTCAAAGAAAGTAGGATAGATTTTACTTTGTAATTTAATATTTTCCTATACCTAATCCTGTTTCTTGTTTTTATTATTTAATAATATATATTATTGAATCTTAATAATCCTATCTCGTCAGTTGATTAAAATGTAATATAGGAAATTACTTAATTATTTACTATTATTAATATTTATGAGCGCTAGGTAACAAATAGGTAATAAAACGTTTAAATATCAAGCACATTTAAGTGTATACTCACTAAAAAAATTACGACTACATCACTGTTAACAAGCAGATATAATTATAAATATATGAACCAAATGAATGAACCAAAATGTTTAAGACAAGGGTATTTTTTTGTGAATCAACAAACTTTAAAATTAAATAATATATTTGAATACTCACTTATCCATTTTGAATCAATACTTGAGTCATGCACTTGTATTAATGTTTAATGTATTTAGTTCAACTATCGAATTGAATTTTTAAAACTAAATATCTCAATCCAAGTTGGCGATTCAAATGGTCCTAGTCCACTTAATTGAATCGCTTTTTTTGAAATTTGTATTTTATATCATCACACAAGCCGTACAACGGACATTATAACAATATAGAAATGATACTCAATACTCAATCAGCTGCTCTTGTTTACTTATGATCTGAACCTATTAAACGAGTCCGTACATCAACATGATGTTAGACACTTGTTTATCCGTATTCATGATGAGGAAATGTTATTGGCGGGGAAGTTGCGAGGGGTCGGCTTACTCATCATTCTCTATTTCACGGTGGAAGGACAGGTACCTCGTCGACGTGGTGATAACGGCAACAGGATATCACTGTGCACTTTACAGAAATAACGAACCGCAAGTCGCAACAGATGACGCTCGTTTGCGGCGGTCGGCACGACGGACAACAAATATTAAAAATATAATGAGACAGTAATATTAAGACACAAAAAAAAAAACAAACAATGTGTTTCTTATGTCAGATCATCATGGAATATAAATAGAATATTTTGCAGTTTGATATTCATAAATATTACTAGTTTAATTTAATTAAAAATTTTTTATTGTTGTCTTAACACCACAAAGAGGTAAATAGTACTGAAAAAGGACAAGAGAAATTAATGCAGAGTAAAATTGTTTGATTCTTTCCTTAACAAATTTACATCCAATTGATCACTTTGCATAAAAGATACAAAATTTGCTAATTTAAATTGGTTATTCAATACATTTTTTTTTTGAATATAATCGTGAATCAAAGAAAAAATTGAATATTGCTACAATGTTACATTAATCCAAAATGTGCTTCTGAACTTGATGATATAATGAGAGCAATTTAGAACCAAAAAAGGACAATGATTTCTTTAGTTAAATGCTGGTAACTACCTTAAAATGTATTCTTTTTGAAAACTCGGGACATTAAATTTTTTTATTAATTATTTAATGTATATGAAAGCTACGTCATTGAACATCCACCAGTAAGCTAATGGTTCAAGACCTAATAAATCTATAGCCATCTATGGCCTCCAAGGAGGCTTTAACAAGACCAAGCTTATGTGCCATTACTCTTCAAAAGTACCATTGAATTTTATCCAACTTATCTATTAGATTCTTTTGTGAATAAAAATTCTAAAATTGACCTCTCAAGAGAGGAGTATAGTACTCTGCCTTTAAAATCGGAGCAGTTTCGTTTTAAGAAGAAAATAGCACTTAAGGCTTTACTATAAATAGTATCTATGTGAGCATTAAGTCAAATCTGATAACAACAGAACTCCTAGATCCTTAATGGTAGAAGAGGTTTGTAATTCGAAACCATTTAGGTTTATTTCTACAGCGTTTAAATTAAATTAATTTGTATACAAAAGGGTTAATTAAAAGTCAATTACGATCACACCATTTGGTAAATTCATCTAGGTTACATGGCAAGAGAGTCGAATTATTACTCAAATTAATTTGTAGAAAGATCTTCAAAAAAATATAGCTGCTGAATGATGTGACAGAACCCCAGAAACTGCAAATCATATGTGTGAACCTAGTTTTGTATCATATATCTATGATAATTTAGGTAATAAAATATCAAATTTCAAAGCTTATAGAACTATAAAATAGAAAAAATAACTTAATTACCTATACATTAACTTATAAAAAATTGGATCGATAAATTATATTTTAAATTTTTTAGCTGTTTGCAAGTACTAGATTAAATGCGTTAAATTAAAACTACATAGCCTAGATACTTTTTTGTAGGTGATATTATAATTGTAACTTGTAATCAAATGTATATTTGTAAATACTTTTTGATACTCCAATAATAATCAGTCAAGATTTTTTTCAAATGTTTATTTTCTTTTTAACCTTAATATGGAAGTTTAATAAAATAATAAAATATGAGAGGTCAGTGTGTTATATTGAACATTTAAAATATGTATAAATTAAATTATGTATGTAACAATAAAAAATATTATTATTTAAAAACTAGGTTAAGAAGTAATAGGCAAAATTTAAAACAAATTATAGTGTATTCATTAAACTAAATAATAACATAAAAATATACATTTGTCAAAACTAGGTTAAGATAACATAGGTAAACATACGTAATAAAATAACAATTAGTATAATTTTACCCGTAACCAATAAGTACGATTTAACTAGGTTAAATTTGATAATGTATAAAAAATATGCGAGGACAGAAAGGGGTTAGGAGTGATGAGTTGTCACACAATCACTATTGAACATCGTTTGTAATAAAGGAAGTGCCTATAATATTATTTGTTTGTTTGTAGGTCTGAAATCTGAATTTATATGACACACGTGTTATGAATATCATTTAACAATGAATTACAATTGGTACTACAGAGAAGTTTGGTTTTAGGGTGGTTGTTTAAACATTGGCTGTAATATAAAATACAAATAGGTATACTTAATCAAAAATTTTAATGTACTTTATAACCCTAGATTTTGTGAGATGACTGTATTGATTTTACAATGATGTGTGTTTTATTTTTTATTTATTTTTGTTTCTGAAAGCAATTTTTATAGAAAAAAAATGCTTTGATTCATATGCAACTCTGAGGATAATTTCTGATAGCAAATTGGATCTAGTATTCAGTTTGGGTGAATAAAAATAAAAAATTTCCAATGCTTTTCAAAATAATCCGGCATTAAAAAAAAAAATGAAAATGAATTATTAAATTAATAATTGATTGATAATCCAGGTTACAAAAAAGTTCAACTTTTTTTTGCTTAAAATCATTTTTTAGCTTATGCAATGGTATATCATTGAATTCAAATTTAAAATACCCATTACAGTGGTATTACTCTATCTACTATTTTTAATCTTTCAATTTCAAATGGAGTTTTTCCCTTAATATTTCAAAAAATCTATTATTATTCCATTATATAAAGATGGAGTTAAATAACAGTGTAACAATTATAGGCTAATCTCTTGAATGCTGTTTGAAGCTTAAGTTTTTGAAAAATGTTTAAAAAGTATATTACCAATTAGAATTTTTAAATAAATATAAATTTTTTTCTAAAAATCAATTTGGTTTTAGATCTGGACTCTCTGCCACTGATGCATTAATCTCATTTTCTAATTTTGTTCGAACAAACTTATGTAATGATGATTAATGATAAAGTTTTGGGGATATTCTTAGATTTGATTAAAGCTTTTGACTCGGTCGATCATAACATTTTAACCAACAAGCTTAAGTACTCTGGTATTAGAAGAAAAGCTCTAGAATTTGTTGTATCATATTTGAACAATAGAACACAAGTAGGTAGTAAAAATTAATAATATTTTAAATAATCCTTTAACAAGAATACGTGGAGTTCCTAAAGACTCAACAGTTTTAGATCAAATTATTTTTATTATTTATATTAATAATCTTTTTATTTTGAAAATAGATGGTACAATTATATCTTATGCTGATGACACAGATATATTGGTTAAGAAAAATAATAATAATGACTTATATAAATTTGCTACATCTTGTAAGCTTGTTTCAATATGCAGTTAAAAATTGATTGGATAATAATGTGCTAGATCTTAATTTTGACAAATCTAAATATGTTTATTTTCGCTTGTCAAATGTTACTAAAAATTTTGTTCAGCCATTATTTATA
Organism: Aulacorthum solani; assembly: GCA_008528875.1. Lineage (NCBI taxonomy): Eukaryota > Metazoa > Arthropoda > Insecta > Hemiptera > Aphididae > Aulacorthum > Aulacorthum solani. The sequence continues at coordinate 6,276 of PVMI01088792.1, forward strand.
AGTGCCAATGTACAAGCATTAAACATGTTATATGACTAAATATTTAGGGGTGGTTGTTGATGAGAAGCTCAAATAACATAATCATATTCAACATGTAACAAGCTTGATTCTTAAGTTATTTTATGTATTTAAGAGGTTAAGATACATTTTAAGTCAACAATTGTTAAGAATAGTTTATAAGACACTTGCTCAATCAGTGATGAGTTATAATATAGAAATATTTGGAATGGAAAATACAATGCACATTTATGAATGTTAGAGGTACAACGCATTGTACATTAATAAAAATAGTTTAGCTCTTATTCCACTGCAAATTTACTTATTGATTTAATGTTTTTAATTTAAAAGCTCTTTTCTATAAACACATAATTTAATATATTATGTTAAAAGTTGACCTATTATCTTTTAATCCACAACAAAAAACTAAAAATGTTATCATTTAAAGCGCAAAAAGAAAATTAAATATGTATAATTATTATTTATATTTTTATTAATATCAAATAACCCAAATAATGTATTACGTAAATAACGATCCATTACAATTTTTTTACAAAGTGATATTTTCTTAGCATACTATCTATTTAAGCTTTATGCATACTATCTATTTAAGCTTTATGCATACTACAGGTTGAGAAATACTGAAAAGACGTTACATCCGCATATTATATCGTCTCTGTCTTACACTCGTATGACACATCAAATTTGTGTTCAGTAGTTTCAATAGTGTGCTGTTGGTTTTGATATTAGAGTGAATTGACTAACTATCAAACATTTAAGTAAGAACATTTTCTGTGTTCTCTCTGGTTTTTAACGATATTTTAATTTTTAAGTAAATTATGAGCATTTTCAAATACGAATACTTGACATAAGTCATTTAAAAATAAAAATATCGCAAAAACAGATGAGAGAACACAGATCATGAGACAGAGATATGAAAGATATCTTTTATTGTATCTCTATTGCTGACATCATCTTAATGCATTTTTCCGAAAACTAAAAAGCCAGAGAAAACACTGTATCATCATAGAATATTCAATGATGAGACCAATGAAGTAAAATATAATAAACTCTTGGATTAACAGCCATATACGTAAAGGTATACATTATACACCTCCACCACGGAGGCACAGAGTAAATATGAAAGTAGACGAAAAATGTAATTCAATTTAATTTCAAAATCAATATTGTGTAGATTACTTACATATTGTATTATGTAGTGGTGTTTCATTAGAAATTGTAGTTATTAATTTTTACCAGAAACCATGGACGATTTTGGATGTACTGTGTTTGGAACGAATGTAAAAATCACAGACCAATATTCGGATGATGATGTTTTATATTAGACCGGTCTTATACCTATGCTCCGACGCTCAGTCCATAATTATTACATAAGGTGAAAAAAGCCAATTTCAAGTGACTCCAATTGCCTCCAATGATTTCCATGTTAACGTGATCTTTTTTTTTTTTTTTTTTGTTGCTATTAATTCAGTCTTTACAGCGAAAATGCTTCTGTATTGTGATGATTCATGATTCAACAATAATCATTCCTTAAACTAGTAATGTATTTTAAACAATACGTGTCTAAAAACCATAAAAGTCGATACGACACGACATTTCAGTCGTTTTAGTCATCCGCGGCAAACCGAGATATTATCCGTTATCTATGATTTGCGACGAGACGGTGGTGAACGGTCACTAAGATCCACGTCCGACTAGTACCAAAGATCCAAATTACGCAACCGGGATAACCGTTGGAAACTAATAGGTTGTCGGTGGTATTAGATATATTATAATAAACAATAAAAAACAAGTCGAGGGATATTTTCGATTTTAGACACCGCAGGCAAACGTATATGGCTTGCCATGGAGATCTACGTGTGTGATACGTCATTATAGGAGGACGCGCGCCGCGGTGGAAGAGGAAGTGTTGGCGGCGGTGGCGGTGGTAGTGGTGGTGGTGGTGACGGCGGCGGCGGCGGCGGCGGCGGCACAGTATTTTACCGCCACCGCCGAAACAATGGAATTTTACCGCCTCGGCGTGTGTGTGGCGACCTCTATGAACGCGTACACAACAAAATAACCAACAAAATTGTTACCGATGAAATATTTTATTCCCTTTGTCCATCCTCGTGACTCGGTCGCACTCGACAGTCGACAACCTGAGATCGCCGTCACGACGCCTAGTCATTGCACGCTATTGTTATCATTATATTGCGCCGTCGTCGTACCTTATCATCTGAGCGTTTTGTTTGGTTACATTTATTCGTTTACCATTCGCGACGAAATATATCGAAACGTATATTTTGTCCTAAGCACACCATCTCCATTCCGTCGGATCTCTTTCCAGTTCCAGGCGTTCAGCTTTCGTCGTCCAGCCCACACGCTCGCCCGAGTCTTATCGTCGCCGAGCGGGATCGCAGGAGGCCGACTTTACTTACAACAAGAGATACGAACAATACGCATGTCAATCCAAAATCTCAACGTATTCGGTAAGTGCAAATGTCGCGTTGTCGCCGTCTTTTGCGCGGCGTCAGTGAGGAGGCGCATTGAACGGCGATTCGGTTCCGACGCGGAAACGTGCTTTTTTCCGTCGTCGCGCGTTTTCGTTTTCTGAGTGTAAATGTACCCACGTCGCTTATGGCCGCCGCGCCGCAGTGCTAGCGAGCGCGTTTAAGGGCGTCGCCTCGGTGGCTCACCCGTCGTTGGCGTGTTGTTGTTACATCAACCCCGACCCGACAGTGTGTCGCATGGCCGTTGAAAAGCATGAAAGCAATATCGATTGCAAACGACCGAACCCAATGTTCNNCATATTACTTTACATCCGCGTTGCGGGCGCCGAACGTCGGTTGACAATATTCGTTATTCGACGTTAGTCGGTTTTTGTTACGTCCGCCCGATTCCATAGCGGTTCATTGACCTCGACAATGTGTCTACGATGATGAAATGTATATGCGGATATCGGTATGAAATCTGTGATTTAATCATCATACATCTTCTGAGTAGACTGAACTGTCATAGCTATTAGATTTCGTTGCGTGCACTCGGTAGTTCTAAACAACACTAAAATGTTCTAAACTTTAACTCGATTATAATTATCTGAAGTTGAAACTACATTAAGTCTCCCATGCCATTGTTTAAGTAATAATTATGTAATTATCCATGTATTCAGTGTACATTTTTAAATTTACAACCTAGATTAGTTACAATTAGGTGGGTACATTTTTCTTTTCATTTTTAATTTGTTAACAATTTTGTTGTGTTTTCTACATTCGACTGTAGGTGCTCACTACCCAGAGTTAATAACAGTTTGTTATTGTCATGTCAACCTGGGCTAACTCAAAATGTATTAGTTCCAAATTAGTTCACACTTTCATTATATTATCAAAGCAATTACAGTTGTGCCATTTTGATTGGTTTTATAATAATTGGTTTATAGTTTTATATCAAAATTACTTATGGTTTTTATTTTATATTTAAGACCCGTTTGCTGATGCAAACAAGGGTGCAGACGATGATGTACAAGATGGACTTGTTCACATAAGAATCCAACAGCGTAATGGTCGTAAAACATTAACAACGGTTCAAGGTCTGTCAGCCGAATATGATTTGAAGAAGATTGTACGAGCTTGCAAAATGGTAATAATAACCGATATAAATTATTTAATTTATTAAAATTTATAATCTGATTAGGTAATTGTTAATAACTCATCCTGTTTTTTGTAATACTTTAAAAAATTAAGACTTATGACGAGACAACAATTCATGATATATATTATATAGGTACAGGCATAGGCTTACATAATACTCGTATAGATACATATTTTTATATTTTATTATATTCAATCTATATTTTACTATCAGTGCAGTGTATAAAAATGTCTTAAATATAGTTTTACGTAGTATTTATAGGCCCACCTAAATTAAAAATAACTAATTGCATTTAATAATTTACTAACAATATTTAATAATGATATTGCCAGCACAATATTTGTTTCTCTCAGATCTCGCAGTCACTTAAATAAATTTTTATAATTTTTGAGTAGTATTAAAATAAAATCACCAATTACAAAAATTATAGAGGATAATTCTTTTGAAGGTTTGACTTATCGGTTCTACATTTTATCATTATTTAACATTTTAATCGACTATAAACATAAAATATAAATTTGTAAATTTAAATTGTATTGGGACAATATTTCATATCCTTAAAAATATTCTCTATAATTTTTACTCTTCGAGTAGAGTAAAAATAAGAAGTGATTTTACTCTTGATAATTACTCCAAAATAAAAAAATGATTTCACGTGAATGCATTTTGTTTATGATGCATGTGGTTGACTCGGACGATTTATTACCGCTGCTACGTCTTTCACCTCACAGTGTGTTTACACACTTAGTGCTTGATTTACAAAACTATCAACCTTAAAATAGAAGTTTTGTTTTTATAATTATAAATCATTTGAAAAAACTTGTGTAGGTATTACAATTATCATCATTTTGATAAATTACTTCTTTTGTGAAAATAAATTTAAATTATTTTATTATTTTAGGAGTTTGCTTGCAACGGCACAGTAGTTGATCATCCCGAATATGGTGAAGTGTTACAATTACAAGGGGATCAGCGAGAAAACATTTGCCAATGGTTAACTAAATGTGGTCTTGCCAAGTCTGATCAACTCAAGGTCCATGGTTTCTAATACTTTGTATCATTAAATTACTCAGTCAAACAAATCACAATTAATTAAAAATTAAAAACATGCGTTAATAAATTTAATGTTTGATTCTACTGATTTTTTAATTTTTTATTTTAATTCAAATTTAAATTAGTGTAGATTCAAAATAGCATTAGTGATAATATCTTAGTCTTATCTTAATACTGGTATATCGTCGATATTGACGTATTAGAGAACGTTTTCAATATTTTTTTCATATCTAAATGTAACAAGAAAATTTTTTTTTTAATTTCTGTATTACACATGGTTCCGCATATTACATAGTATGATGTTGGTGTTAAAAAGTTCATTAAATGTATAACATTTAAATTTTTTTCTTTTGTATATTTGTGTGTATATATTTACAGGCGCGGATCTAAAAATAAATTGGGAGAAGGCTAAGTTTTTTCAGAATAAGTACAATTATAATTTTAGTTCATAACTGATGATTAATTGGGTTTGATAACAATATTTACAATTGTATTTTTATTTTAAATTTATAGAATTTAAGATGTATGAATATAATAGATTATTTAAATAAATACGTAATCTCCAGAGAGGTTTAGTTCCCCTCCCCCTCCCACTTGGATCCGCGCTTGTACATCTATATAAAATGTATAGACATTTCCATTCTAATTGTCTGAATCAATAAGTGAAGTAACTTTGGTAACTCTACGTTGGATGTTTTAATTAAAAAAAATCGTAGTTTTTCTTTAATTCTATGCTAGTATTTATAAATAGATGTAGGGAGACAACTTTTTGACTTACAACTATTCAGTTCTAAGCTTATGTCCTAACACTATTTTAAGTTACAACAACTTTAAAGGAAATATATTTAGTTCTATATGATGGGCTACTATAAGCCAATAATATTTTGACCAACACTCAACAATATGTCAACATAAATATTATATTA
>PVMI01088808.1:3364-15035 GCA_008528875.1 Aulacorthum solani
ATAAATATATTTTTATATGTGGTTTTTAGTTATTGCAGTTGTGTTATTTTGTGCTATCAGTTGTAACAGTTATATGAATATCCTTTCTCTAAAAATTTAACATTGGCCGTTTTTTGGTAATTTTATTTTTTGGAGATCATTGCATTATTATTATTGGATAATGGATTATACTACCCCCCCCTCCATCAACAAATTCAACCAAATGTATGCTGGATAAAGAACTAATTATTAATGGCTTGCTATCAGAGTGTAATAGAAAACCTTAAAGGTTTGTATTTTGTTAATTATCTTCTTATCTCCTCATTATGTTATATATCTCTCAGCGTTAGATGTACTCTACACTATGGAAGATGGCAAACCGGTAAGTTTTCATTATTATTGGAAATATCAACATTTGTGTAATAACTGTTCTAAAATTATACAAACATAATTATTTGTATAATTTTGTTCAACTTATAACTATTAAGAATTATTAATAAAAAAATATAAATTATAAACAATTAACTGCCACAATTATGTATAATTTATGTTAAAATTTCAAATATAATATTGCTAACCATTACTCATATATTATATTAGTGTATATGTATAAAATATATAATGAATATAAATAATGAGATTAAAACAAAATGTCAACACCAAAAAATACTCATATTTATGTATGTTTCTAATTTTAAAATTGTACTAATTCCAATCAAATACACCTTTTCGTTACTCATATAAAATATAAATTTATAAAACCAACAATCAAGCACAATATGTAAGAAATAATAAATATCAATTTTATAATGTTTTCTTTTAAAATTAGGAACAGCATGCCAATTATTAATATATACTAGTTTATACACAAATAAATTTCAACTTGATCTACAAAGGATAAGTTACAAGGGGTAGAGAAAAAAAAAGTTAGTAAACAACAGATAGATAACCAAATCTATTCTAAACCAAGAACCAATATCAGACATTTTAATAGTAAATTAATAACAAACAATGTATACAAAATTGTGTTATATAAACATTATGAATATTTTTAACACATGCTTAGAATTAATTTTTACTTAGTAACATGATAAAAAATATAACACTTAAATTTATCATGTTAAACAATTAACATAAAATGTACAACTTTAATTTAAATAGAAGGGAGGTACCTACTGTAATGGTTAGATGATAAACTAAATTCAATCAACACATTCCATATTTTGTATTATAGATTTTAATAATATCTTGAAATTTGGATAATATTTTAATTAATTATTCTACCCTTTACTTTGGGCTGGTTTCTACATCATTATTTTCTTTGATTATGTATTATGTATTATTAGTAATAACTAATTAGTTATTAATAATAACTGTCACAATAAGCATAATATAGCATAGCCATCCTTGGCTCCTTCCACTTGTACCGATGAATTTATCACACATATTTTGTACTCATATTACCTGAAATTTTAAAAATGAAGACAGTCGATGTTTAAAAATTACTAATTTAATTTACCCTATGAATAAAAGGATAATATTATGAAGATAAAATAAATAGTGTATTGTTTAACTGAAGTTATTATCGAGAAATTCTGAAAAAATTATAAATCCTTAAAGAACCTATACGGCTGTACATAAAACCCAAAAGCTGCTATAAGTAGATCACATCTAAAATGTATAAAACTATTACAGTCTATAATAATACTCATTTGTGTTAAGTTTTTGTTTTGTTTTACCAATATATTTTTTAAGAATGTTAAACGTATTATAAAAAATTGTATTTATTTAAAACCTATTTTGATTTCTATTTTCTACGTGTTGTGGTCCACAGGTGGATGGATTTTCATTGAACAACAAAGCTACAAAAGACAATTATTGTTTTATCGTCACAATAAATTCCGTGATATATATTAGATCAATAAAATATGTATTAGAATAACACGTTCTCTCAAATTCATACAGCAAAATGTCCTGAACACCGTCATTCCGGTCAACCCGTTCTGCACACATTTATTGCCGTAACGAACGACAGGAAAATTTTCGATTATTAATTTGATACGGACCACTTTTAAAGGGGCTTAACATAGGCAACATTCTGTGAGTTCTTTCGTTTGAATGTGTGCAGTAATAGGAAACTCTATATCATTAACTAATCCGCAGTATAAGAATTAACGGATAATTTGTATAACAAATAAGGAATTATTTCTAATACTATGGTCTAATCTTACTAATCGTGCTCAAGGATGGATTTACGGGAGGGGGGGTCCAAGAGTACTGAATTACCCCAGACCCGATGGATCTGAGCTTGATATGTACGAGCATCGATTATGAATACTAGTAAGTAGTATTTATGATCAATGGTACAAGGTACACAATACCATGGTGTGGGCACATTGCACAGATAATAATAATGTACATCAGTGTGTGAAAACGTTCGAGCACTCGAGGCATAGCTTATATAATGATAAAATTAAATACCTACTTATTTGTACAAGTATATCATAGTATATTCATATTATAATATTATGTAATATACTAATATATATTTCTGTGGTTCGATTTAAAAAAAAAAAAGACGACCGGATAGAATAGCAACATGGAAGTATAGAACGTAATATTTAAAGTTTAAATATATTATTTTGATTAGAAATTACAAAAAAAAATAGCCGTTACAAAAAATGATAATACCAATTCTCTTTCGATTGCGTATTTATTTTATGTGTTTTGTTAGGTTATGTGCCCATGTCGCATCGCTCACTCGCTTATCGTTATCACATATTATTGTTCATTAGACATTTCATATTTCGAAATTTTCTAACAATTTTCAAATTTTTGTTTTACGAGCGTGGGTGTTATTAAATTGATATCGTTAATAACTATTCAAAAATAAAAATTGGCTTAAGATTATACTACTCTCAAAATGTTGCGTTTGCATCATTTCGACTTACAGACAAATTTCAGCTTAAAATATTTGACTAAGACATCATTGCAGGATGTTCAATACTCAGATCGATTTATCATACCCCGCGTCGAAGAGGTAATACATTTGTATAAAATATATATCTGAGTACATTAAATGACATTTATTTCTTATAGTATTTGAGCCGTTTTATGCAATCTACTAGAAAACGAAGATTCCTGGATAAAGAACTAATTGTTAATGCCTTGCGATCAGAGTATCCAGAGTACAATAGAAAACCTTGGGGTGTTATGTCAAATCTAATTGCTAGAGGTTTGTAGTTTTGTTTATTATCTTCTTATCCCCTCGTAATGTTGTATTTCTCTCAGCGTTAGCTGTACTAGATAATATAAAAGATGATAAACCGGTAGAAGACATATCATCGGAAGACTCAACAATTGACATAATGTCTTCTGGAGATGAGCATATTGACATTACAAACGATTTGGATCCTCCAGAAAATCCAAACCATTACATTACCGATATAAACAGTTCAGCTTCTGAAATAGCCCAAGAGTAAGTATTATGCTTATTTTTTTTTTTTTATGCCAGGTTGCATATACAATTTATGAACTTAAAGATTCACAAAAATGTAATTGATTTATCGTTAGCCACTAATTTATGTGACCATAAACTCATAACTGATTCATTGTATGTTAAATGTTTTTTTTATGCAACCCAGAACTAACATTATACCTAAATGTTTGTTTTAAAATATTTATTCTACATGATATGTAATTTTAGAGTTGGATCGAATTCTTTTGCCTGTGATATAACTACTAATGGCGGTAGCAATAAGTCAGCCACTTGTCCTCCTAACGACTTTGAAAATATGGTATTTTATTTTATAAAGTATTAACATTTAGAACTTAGAATATTATTTAATTTATTATTTATAGCCTGGCTGGGTAATAGACAAGATGCCATTAAAAAGTGTAAAAAGAAAAAGTAATTTAGATAAGACTGTCGATGGAATGCCAACACCTCTAAAAAAAGTTTGCCAACAATTAGGTACTACAGAAGAAGTGACTTTAACATTTGATGATTTAGCTGGGTGTGATTCCGTGTTATTGGTACTAAACAGAATCGATCATTATAAGTCTCACATAGTTATATTAATTTGACTATATTTTTACTGATGTTTAGGAAATATGTCAACTAATTATGCATATTAAACACCCAGAAGTTTATAAGACATTAGGTGTATCTCCTCCAAAAGGATTTTTGTTACACGGACCACCTGGATGTGGTAAAACGCTCTTAGCACAGGCAGTGGCAGGAGTATGTAAATTCATATTTTATTTTTCACAAATATTGTATTGTATTAACAATCATTACATTTTAGGAACTAAAGATTCCATTAATAAGCATTGCTGCTCCACAACTAGTTGTTGGTATAAGCGGAGAGTCAGAAAAACGAGTGAGAAAACTATTTGAAACTGCTGTGAAATCGGCACCTTGTGTACTATTCATTGACGAGGTAGACTCAATTTCTCCACACAGAGAAACCACTTCACGCGATATGGAACGTAGAATTGTTGCTCAATTACTATCATCTTTAGATAGTGAGATTACTAATTTATTATATAATTATTATTATAATGATTTATAATTGTTGATGAATTTTATTTTAGGTTTGAAGGATGACGACAAAGTAATTGTGATTGGTGCTACAAATCGCCCTGACAGTTTAGATCCAGCACTGAGGCGAGCTGGCCGGTTTGATCGTGAAGTCTGCCTTGGTATTCCTGATAGACAATCTCGCAGAGCAATGTTAGGTCTTATGTGTAAAAATTTACGAATTGATCCAACAGTCAGTTTGGATAGATTAAGTGAATTAACACCAGGTTATGTTGGTGCTGATTTGAAGTCCCTCACAAGAGAAGCAGCAACCGTAGCAGCTAATAGGTAAATAGCCCTTTTTATAACCATTAATAATTAATTACATAGTAGATGGGGTGCGGATATCATAAAATTTCTAACATTTTAATAAGTTAATGTAAAGCTTTATTATAGAACTCTATGCTAGTTTGTATGATTCCACAGAGTGATTCTCCCAGCATGCTCAACCCCATTTTTTAATTTAATAATGAGTTTCTTCAAATTTATAATAATAATAATAATTTTTAAGTATATGTACTTTAAGAGCATATTTTAAAATTCTCAAGATTTTTTAAGCCACTTAAGGAGTGTTTTATGGTGATACAAGTTTCTATTTTTAAAATGAGAACCCATCTTTTTTTCTATAAACTATACAGTGGATAATTGTTTTAAATTTTTTTTACTTTATTCAAAAATCGAACAAGTATTTTTTTCATTTATACCTACTATACATAATAGTTCTTAAAAATAGTTTTATAAAAATATAAAGTAGATGTATTATTGAATCTACTATCTAGTGTTTATAATACTTAGACCATTTTTACAAATTATAAATGTTGATTATATCTTCCAAACCCATCCTTGGTACACAAATTTAAAATAATTTGATAACTATCCATATAAATTTTGATTTTGATGGGTTAAAATGTTCAGAAAAATTATCCCCTAAATAATTTATAGAAAATGAGTAGAGTATTCTTCGAAAAACAGAATTTTGTATCTTTCAGAACAAACCTTATGTTGCACATTTTCTTCATCACATTTTTTGATAAAATTAATACTTTTAGTTAAGTAATTTTAATAAACCAATCTTAACTCCTGTAGTGTTTGGATTTTGAATTATCAATTTGTTTAGATAATTGACCAAGATTTAAATTAAAAATAAAAAGTATTTTATGTCTCAAAAGACTATAATATAAAATGGTTTGGGACATAGTTTGAATATTAAAAATATTATCGTACAATACATTTTTATCAATTTAAACCTCATTATCACCATACGGTGTTTATTTATTATGTTACCGTAAAAAATACATAGTCTTAGTTAATTAAAGATTTTAAATTTTTTTCTTATTAATCTTAAGCTGGGCAACTATGGCTATAAGCTATTGTGTGGGTATGGTTGTTATGGTTGGCTACTGAGGCATCCAAGAACTGGTGGCACCAGCCGGTGATGGCACTCAATGCACATCAGTGGCTAAAGTCAAATAACTCACCATAGATTTAAAATTTGTTGTACAAATTACTCATACAATAATAATTATTTTGCTTAATTTATTTTGATAGAACTATTGAGGCTATAAAAACGAGATTGCAAGTAATATCTGATGCTGATAAGCCTGACGAGACAGAGCAGTTGCTATCATCAAATAAGAATCAAATCAAAGACACATTGAAATTGCTTCGCTCAGATAGCTTTATTCCAATAGAAGAAGTGAGTGAAATCCAAATTGTATTAAATGATTTTGAAGAGGCTCTGAAGAAAGTGGTCCCCTCATCCAAAAGAGAAGGATTTGTTACAGTGCCCAATGTTACATGGGATGATATTGGTTCTCTAAAGAAAATAAGAGAAGAACTGCACATGGCTATGCTGGTCAGTATATTGATATTATTATTTTATTTTATATAATATACCTAACAATTTGTAGTATAAAATACTTATTGAATTGTTTTAGGCTCCTGTAACTCACGCTAAAGAATTCACAGCATTGGGTTTAGATGTTCCAACTGGAGTATTATTATGTGGACCACCAGGTTGTGGTAAGACATTGTTAGCAAAAGCTGTAGCAAATGAAGCTGGTATTAATTTTATATCTATTAAAGGCCCTGAATTATTGAACATGGTAAGTTTAATAATACTTACTTGATTTTGCTTAGTCTGATCAACTTTGTTATTTTTATGTATAGTATGTTGGTGAAAGTGAACGAGGAGTACGTCAGTGTTTTCAAAGAGCACGTAATTCACAGCCTTGTGTCATATTTTTTGATGAAATTGATGCACTTTGTCCTAAAAGAAGCGACATGGATGTATGTATAATTGACATCAGTTTTGTTTATGGATATTTTTAAGAAAATTTTACTATATTTAGGCAAATGGTCGTTCTGGTCAACGAGTTGTCAATCAATTATTAACTGAAATGGATGGTTTTGAAGGTGGTAGAAGTGGTGGTGTTTTTGTTATGGGAGCAACAAATCGGCCAGATATGATTGACCCTGCTGTACTCAGACCAGGACGTTTGGACAAAGTATTATATGTTGGATTGCCTGATGAAGATGGACGTGTGGACATATTAAAAGCAGTGACTAAAGTATAAAAGATTTATCAAGGACATATAGGTCAATAAATTTTAATACTAAACACTCATGTTTTTTTTTTAGAATCGTACAAGACCAGTGTTGGCAGATGATGTAGACCTGGAAGCGATTGGAAAAAATGAAAAATGTTCTTACTTCACTGGAGCTGATTTAGCTGCACTTGTACGAGAGGCAGGCATTTTGTGTCTGCAGGAGTATATAAGTTCAAATGAAGTAAATAAGCAATTGGCAATCCAGAGTAAGCACTTTGATGAAGCCATGATGAAAACTAGACCTTCAGTATCTGCCGAGGTATTAAATTATACTGGATTATTTATTATATATTATATATTATCCATAAGGTTATACACATGTTTTTTTTTATAAAGCTTGAAGTAGATTTTTGATACCACAGGAATATAAAAATACTTAATACCAAGTATATAAAAAAAATGTAAATCTTGTATAAAATATAAAAATCATAATAAAATATTCAAAAAATCTATTCCTAACGAATTTAAATTTTATCATACTAAAAATATAACTTAAAAAGGGGGTATAACACTTTAAATTAATTCTTCTTTTATGAACAATTTATAAATTATTTTTTTGTAGCACCGATATTTCATAACTGGGAAGCTTTCCAAACAATTGGTCCTTAAAAGAATCGAAAGAGTTCTCTTATCTACATTATCTATTGACTAACATGACTTTTCCATTGGTCACTCCATTACAACCAGCTCTGAAATTCTTCTGCTTGTCTTAATTAACTTTTTTTAGACAATGCTAAGATTTTTGCTTGGGTATTTTCGATAAGCTATGCCCTTCAATCATCAATAAATGGTTTTATAATCTGGTGCAAAACGGTTGGCTCAATGAAGACAAATGTAAAGTCATGTCTTTTTACAGATTTAGTATGTTTATAGATTACAGTTACACTCTCAATAGGACACCTCTAAAGCGGGTCCTAGAGACTAAAAATCTTGGATTCATATACTTAACAGCTTTATCCTTTTGATCCCATATAGATTATATTTTGTCCAAAGCATTAAGAGTTTTAGGATTTATTCGTCATTGTACTACTGAATTCAACTCAGCACCTTATTTAGTCGCTCTATATTGTTCCCTTGTTAGATCAATCTTGGATTATGGATTGATGGTTCGGAATCCATACCTTTAGATCGAGATCAAACTTGTTGAATGAGTTTAATCTTGCTTCCTCAGCCTCACTGGCTTTTTACTAAAAACTGATCACCCTCTGCGCAGTTACTTGCCATTTATAATAATATAAATAACTATGTGTATCGAGAGTTCATACCAGATCCCAAGATTCATTCCTCTTTCCCATTTCAAGGTCCAACTTTTTAATGAAGAGCTAAGTCAGAGCTATGCTTTCTTTAAATAATAATAATGTTCATCTTTGGCATCACTAAAAGTTTCTTTTGTATTGTCCCTCTTATTACTTTAATCCTTGTCATTATTTTACTGTTATAACTAATTTTATTCATATTATTATTTAAATTGTCGATCGATACCTGTGTTCTAAGCTGCTTGGCGTAAGCTTATAAAATAAAATAAAATAATTCATGACTGGGGTTAGGATTATAATATAGGTAGTATAAAATATTTTAAATACATACAAATTCCAAGATAAATTATTATGCTTTTTCATATTAATTTCATCAATCAAATAAAAATCTCTGGGATAATTATTTTATAAATGTATTTATTTAACCGTTGAACTTAAATGCTTTATTACCTAGATTTTGAAATTTCCAATATGATAATAGAAAAAAGTGTATAATTTGTTGTAATATTAATAGCTACATCACTTCTGTATGTTTGTAATAATATTTTTTTAAATCAAAAATGTTTTAACATTCAAATAATAACCTACCTTATATTCTTGTTGACACATATTGTTATCCATACAAACATAAAAAAATTTGAATTTGAACCATCAATTTCACTTAAAAGATTTCACTCTTTCTTTCACATAATGTGTAGTTGAATAATAACATATGTTCGTTCAACTAGGCAGTTCAAGATAATATATTTTTCTAACTAAAAGGTTTTTTTTTTTTTTTTAGGATCAAGCACATTATGAATTATTGAAATTAGAATATGCTGCTCCAAGAAGTTGAAGTATAAAATATAATTTCACAGATAAAATTAAACTCAGATTTTGTTCCTGTTAATTTTTATTGTTTTTTTTTATCATTGTTGATTGTTATTTTATGTGTCATAAGTCGTTGAGACCTCGAGATTTGTCTTTAACAGGACAGGATAGCCCTGTGTATGACAGATATATCTGCTTATTTTTTCATAATATTCTGTACATTGAGATTTTTATATGTTTATTTTTTTTGCTCATTGTCACATTTTATTATATACATTTAATGATTAAGAAAAAAATTTGAACAAGATTTTTGTGTATTTTTTTATTTTTGACAAAATCTGTATGTCTTAACTTTTTGGACGAATCCGTTCTCGAATGACATAGCAACATAGAGATTTTAATTTTTAATTGTTATTTAAATATATAATACGATTGTATCATCTTCGTAATGTGCCTCTATTTATATTATACACTATGTAGAGCCTATATCATAGGCTATTGGAAGTGTATAGCACTCATATAACCAAAACGGTTTTTTCTCATTTGGTTCTTATGATTGAATTCATAACACTTTATTTTTGAAAAATATTGATGAGTCAGGTAGGTTGTAGGTGGATAAATGGGTAAATCAAATTTTATTGTGATCATATTATAATATATTTATGTATATCTTGGTGATGCAGTGATACCTATGAGGAGTACAAATACATAGAATACTTACCTATGAATATCAAATATTTTTTTTTTCATTTTAAACAAATATCTTTTATTATACTTTTTCTTAAAAAAATGTTAATTTTAGAAATTTTCTTTAGGCCTGTGCGACTGTGCTTATTTTTCTTTGAAACACTTGGTTTGAATAGCCCTTTGCACACGGTAGATACGTCTTTAAAATTTAAATCATAAATAGTACATAAATATTACTTATTAATTAATACTTACCCTCCTCCCTTGAACAAAAAATCAGAATATTGTACACCACATTGGAATATAATATGTTAAAACATTTTCATCTCTGCATCAACATTTTCATCATTCCCCCCCCCTCAAATCTCAAAAATTATTTGTGCCCGCTGTGCGATAAGCTCGCAATATAGATTTATAATAATTGTATTTTTGTATATAGATTTAAGGTCATAGACTCAACCCTCAAATCACAGATCACCCTGAATTTTTATGCTAGCACTCGAATCTCGTGATTATCCTAAGCAGTTATTAAAACTTGGGACTCATCAATTATCCACATAGAAAGAAAAATGGGTTGGTAGGTAGTCCTTAATAATTGAACTATTTTAAATAAATATTCTAAAATATTATTGTTTATTGGAATTACATTTCTAGTACAACTACTGAAACTTCCGTAATAACGAACTACCATTTTCCAAAATGTTCTGTTAAATAAAATATTGTTAAGAATCTAGTAGAAAATAAATTACAATTAAAACCAAATTTATTTAATTCTATCAAACTAAGTTTTCTATAATATGAATTTTTTAATTGTTGCCAGTATAAGAATTCGTAATATGGAAATTTTGCCATATAAAAATGTTAAAATATACACACATATATATATATATATATCAACCTATTATAAAACATACCTTATTCATAAGAAAATATTAATTTATTTTGCATAGATTATGACAGTGAATTTAATGCAGTAAAATATCTTAACAAAAATGCATTTGAAATAACAAACCAATTCATAGCCCTATATTTGATATTGATTTACATCTAATTTATTTTATTTTGTTAAGAGAGATATCAGATGTAACGGATAAGGAGTATCAAAAAATGAAGAGTGTGGTGGTCAAAGCAGAGCACAGTTCTGTTTCCTCTAAAATTTGTTGGGTGCTGCCCTTTCAATAATTTGAATGATTTCGCTTGTGTATAAGGTGCGGTATACCAAGTGGATTTAATATCACCTATTATGTACCTATCGATTGTTCGATATACTTGAATTGTGTACGCCTGCAATGTACATATTAATAATAAGAAAATAAGAAAATAATAATAACTGCTATGAAACCGCACGTCACACAGCGATTTGGTCGGAACAACGGAGACGACCATATTGTTATTATTATTATTATTATTATCTCGGAACCGTTGGCGGAACTCCGGAAAAACACGAAGACAAATATATCGATTCTTATATCCCTATTATAATGACGTACACAATAATATTATGTGAAACGTTAGGTATTATATTATTATTATGTACGATAAATAAGCGGCTGTTGCGGCGACTTGGAGAGATGATAATACAAGAAATATAATGCTCGGTGCTCGCGTACAGACGACATAATGTAGGTACGTATATATTATATTGTTATTATTGTTATTTGTCATCGCTGTCCGTACATATACACGGTGTACGTAGGAAATGGGAAATAGAAATAGACACATCCGTACGGCGTAAATCATATACATAT
>PVMI01088828.1:0-28756 GCA_008528875.1 Aulacorthum solani
AAGTGTACAGTATAATTACTTGAGGGATCTAGAAGGCTCGAATTCAGAAGTGATTCTTTTAATGAAGCCAAGTTACTTAAGGACCTTACAAGTAATGGTATTTGCATGGGTTTTGGCGGTAAGAGATATTGTAAATGTGAAATCAAGATTGTGTTTAGCACATCTGGCAGATTGGAGTATTATTATATCGACAGAGTAGGAAAAATCATTTTTTGGTACTTGGATGCAATCAACTATAAGCCAAGTGTATTTCCCAATGATAAAAACTTCTCTATATCTTCCTACAGATGTAAGTAGTCGTAGAACAATTTAATTCTGGAGTAAAATGACATGTTTTCTGGGAAACACAAGAACTCAGAACCTTAGAGGACAGTGTAAGCATTATTTATAAATAGAGAAAAGAGCAAATCTGATAGATGCCCACCTTATGGTACACTTGAAGTAAAGTGGAAAATACGGGACTTTATGTTGAAATGCTTGACCCATTATTGCCAGTTATCTAAGAAAGAATTAAATCTGGACAATAGTGGGTCACCAATTCCTAAAGAGGGTAATATAGCAATTAGAACAGTGTGGTTTACAGAAAAAAAGCTTTTGAAAAATTAGATAATGAATATTAAGCATCAAGAATTAGATATACTAACTTGATAAGTTCCAATTTTGTTAGCAGTATCTCCATTAGCTGCTACCCTATCGGCACCAACAACAACAGCATTAATCTGAGCAGTCTTCATTAAATAAGCAACAGTACTATCACAGACCAGGGTTGATGGTATTTTATCATGAACTAATTCATAGGCAGTTAATCTAGCACCTTGATTGTAAGGCCTTGTTTCCGTGAAATAACAATTTTCTAAAAAATAATACTAATGTTAAAATACATTTTGGTCTGATATGTTAACCTTTAATTGTATTAAAAACTCAATGACTCATAACAAGGTAGTGGTACAAAACATATATGATATTTGAAACAAAAACAAATATTTTACCTAGTCTTGAAGCAGAGTGTAGACAACGTACAACACCTAATGCAGTACCAAAGTATGCAGTAGCTAATGAACCAGTGTTGCAGTGTGTTAAGATACGAACTTGTTCACCATCCGAAACATTGTTTAAAATTGCTTTAGCTCCAAATTCTCCTATTGATCTATTATCTGATATATCTTTTTCTAACATTGCTTCTATAGCAGCTACAAACCTAACAAATAAATTAGGTAATGTACTAAACAAACATTGACAAGACAACTTATTATATCAGCAATTTACCTAGCTTGCATTTCTTGTGCTGAAATTGATTCATCATTATCCAAAGAGTTTATATAAGATATTAAATGGTCTGCGGCCTGTTTCATATTTACAGCAGTTGGCCGAGCAGATATTAAATAATTTAGTTTACCCTCAACTTCTCGTCGAAGAGCCTTTTTTTTTTCAAACTCTTCTTTTGATATTTCTACAGCCAGGCTTAAACAACCAACAATGGCAATAGCTGGAGCACCACGTACCTATAAATAACAATGCATAACAAATTAATAAAAGTGTAACAATATACAAATGTATATGAAATTGACCGTGAAATTCTATAAGATAAAAAAGTTATTTTTATTAACCTAATCATGAGTTATAGTTAAAATAGCATAATCGCATCATATATATAATATTTATTATCCATTTGAATTTTATACAAGGGCATGAGGCTAAATAAAGTAACGACGGATACCTACAATAAGATGGATGGAAACTTTGGACATCAAATATATAATATAAATCTTGATATAGGTACCATTGCACTAATTAGACTAATTATATTATATACTACACCTATCTCAGTACCTAACAATTTATTTCACTTATAGGTATGTATGTTATATATTTTTTTATCTTAAGTTATTCTATTTAAGTAGATAATTCTGTAATGTTAATCTTCTTAGATTTAACCTTAATGGCTATATGACCAAATATATTTTGATAGTATTAAAATTGAAAAAATCAACACTAAGCTAGACATTTAAGTCTAGCACATAAATTAACACGATGTTTTACTTTATAAGAAAGTATAGATATCTGAAATGTATGTAAGGTTCTAACAGTAATTCATACTGTTATTTTGTTTTCATTGTTTAAATATTTAAGTTTTTATTGATAAGACAAGTATAAATTAAATGATATACTTTTATTTATTGCTCTATGATTTTCATTATCTTTTTTATTAATCGTAAGGCATTAACACAAGTTAAAACATAAGATAAGAAAATAATTATATTTATATTTTTACATGATATTTGGTTATATTTCTTTTTAACTACTAATATAAAATATTATACAAAATACTAATGTAGTTTTTATCTCACATGTATTAATCAAATTTTACACTATTATATTCAGAGGCTGGATGTGGATGAGAGATGGGAAAGGTTTAATATATAAATTATTAGGTATCAATTATGATGGACGTTTACATTGATATTATGTTTAGATATTTGATAACTATATTAATTTTTTTAACATAACCAAATATGTTAATTAAATATTCATGATATACTTATTGAAATTAGTTAATGCAGTTAACATTATTTTATAAGAAAAGTATAATAACATATCTTAACAATTAATATTGTAAACTGTACGCTATTTATAAAGTCCAGTGTGTTAAATAATTTATGATCAATATATTTAACGAAAAATATGCTTATGGTTGGTCATTCAATTAAATGTTTAATGCTAACAAATTAAATATAAGGTATTATATTGTATTACATATTATGTATGTTTGGGTAGAGCACCTATACTTAATTGATGTATTGAGCAGATTTTTTTTTATAACCTTGACTAATACCTATTTTAAAGTAAATAAATCAATTATAGCTACTTATCTTATTTTTTTGGTTAAATGTGTACTAGCAACATATAGGTAAAAAAGATTTCTAGGTACTATAAGTAACAAATAATAAAGAATTTTAGTTACGAAAGATAATAGGCACAGTTCACAATTTAGGATTCTTTATAATTAATTATAATAAAAATCTCAATAAAAATGTAAGTAATAAACAGAATATAACACGAGGATCTAAAATAAAAAAAACTTATGTTCTATTCAATATTGAATTAGTTTTTCCAAACAGTTGTAATGATGTCCGTTATGAAGCTACTATGAATAAAATATAATTTTTAAAAATTAAGTCTATTTAAATAAGTTGTGTACATAATAATAAGCCTAAGTGTGCTGTGGCAGATTAGTGTTTAACTTTTTTTGGGGCGAGGGAGAGGGTAAAAATACAAAAAGGCTTGTAATTGGCCAAACACAGTGTAAGGCATAGGGAAACTACAGCAATTGGAGGGGGCTTTGTCCCTTCTGGATATCCGTAACTATAAGCGTGGGGAAATATTTTTAAAAGAAACTATTGATTTATTACCTAATGGTTCCTATATCTAAAGATGAGGTGGAATACAATTTGGCAATGCCACATAAGTAAAAACTATCAGAATTGTGGTATAGGAAAAGACAAGGAAATGGTATGTTTGCAATTATTGTGTACCACTGAATTTAATGTAAACTCAATTTCAATATTTAAATAAGAACATATTGATAGATTTGTAAATATATCTTTCTTGTTGTTGTACATAAAAAAATGTGTTATATTTTTCCATGAAGGAACGGGGGAGAGTTAAATTACGTTGCTTAAGCGCTGCAAGTCTCAAGATAGGCCTGAACAATTATTTAATTCATAAACCTAAAGGCTAAAAGAGACAAAAGAGTACCTACATTATAAATTGTAAAACATACATATAGCGTGTTCCTACTTTTAATGAATTTCTATTATTTCAAATAATTAATTACTAATTTGTTTTCAATTGTATTAATTATAACCGGTTGAGTACGTAGAGACTAGGCGATCGGTATTACGATATAGGTAAAATATGATGGGATAACAGATTAAAAATAGCAAGAGATAAAAGAAAATTGTTTATCGAGTACCTATATATAGCACTGTAATAGGTTAGGACTTAGGAGTAAAATAATTAATAATCTAAAGAATTATACAGAGCACTGACATTAGCAATATATTTAAAAGGATTAGCAAACAATTAGAGTGGTTGATGCCTAAAAAGAGATAGGCATGAGGATTATTATTATAGGGCGAATCGGTCCTAAATTTAGAAATCCGAGCTATCTAGGTATAAAAGTTTAAAATCTGTATAAAACTGGTTGGCATGTTGACATGGCATTTGCCCACATGGTTGTCGGCGCACATCTCCATCCTGTTGCATGGGGGAAGGGGGTAAATTTTCGAAACGTCTGAGGCGACAAGTATCGAGAGGGGTTGGTGGGACCGGTGGGTGGAGAGATGCACACCACGTACCTGCATTTTGTTGATGACCTTCCATCCGTCCTCGACGCCCAAAATGGGTATGTATTTGGACTCTTTGGGCAACAGCAGTTGATCCAGCACTTCCAACGTGCCGTTCTCGTACTTGATAGCCTGCAGAGTCATCGTCACGGCCGGGTTGTTCGTCGCCGTGGTCGAGCAACTACCGCACGCCCGCCGCTACTCGACGTCGACTGGTAGCTACCTAGCACCAGCGACAGTGGTTTGCGCCGACTTTGCCGTGTCCGGCGGGCCGGTTCGCGCGATCGTCGTCGTCGTCGTCGTGGTTTTTGTTGCCGGTCACGCGACGTCACACACGTTCAACACGTACATAAACACTAAACAGCTGCCGCCGCCGCCGCCACCACTAATCACTATTTCTACGACTTAGTGACCATCGACTAGTTTTACTATACAACACCGTCTAGTACTGTATAATGACTAATGAGTACTAGTTACAACGCGTACGACCACTGACTGCCGTGCAACAATAGCGTCACGATCGCCGGTGCGCGCGGTGGACAACTTACTACTGTCTACTACTGCAACGGTGGTCGACGTCGTCGGTCCGCACACCAAATGTTCTGCGTTTCGTCCGCGGCGACAAGCGAGACGGCGCTGCTTCTGTTAGCTGGCCGGCAAGGTACGGTCAAGTCGCTGTCCGTCAGTCGATTATTTCGTCATTTATCACGGACTACGAGTGATGGCGGAGGTGGCGATCGGTGGTGTGTACGCAAACACATCGGTAAGCCCGAAGCCGCGCACGAGTGGTGTACGGCGTTCGCAGTTCGCCGCCGTCCTGTTATCACCCGGTCGCTCGGATTTCCCGACGCGGTATCGCGGCCACCCGCCAATGGGCTCTGGGCGCGCGCTAATCAACTGTTCCCGTTGGCCCGGACACCGGTCCGATAACAATGATGATGTAAATAGTCCAAAGAATTGTGAAACACCGAAAGTCTCTAAGGTGGCGGTTATCACACGTAGCGGCGTTTCCTTATCAAACCACCGCCGACGACGACGAACTACGGTGTATACCGAGTACGGAGGTTAATTTCACTTTTCGTTCGAGTCTTTTATTTTTTTTTTATCGTCGGTACTCAGTGGTCGGGTGACGTGTACACTCACTATATACACTCCGCCGGCTTACTGTGTAGTTGTTGTCGCGGTAGATGATATCTGCGTTACACGCACACTCCGACTTGGCCCGTATCCCGTTACGGACGGTCGTCGCCACGGCACCGGTGGGTGGGAATTATCGACACGGTCTTGTCGCTCGACAAGCCCCCTCCCCTACCCCATGTGTTCCCTTTAGATTAAATCTAAAAAGTAAAAACTATTCCAAAATCCACACGTTCAAGTACCTACTCGGGTACTCAACTTGACGCCGCCGTGACGACACACCTGTTGTTGTTGCCGAGTGCCGACTATATAGTCGTCGTCGTAAATAGTAGATAATATAGTAGTTGTAGTATAAAGAGAGAATAGTAGTAGTCGTAGTCGTGTAATTTGGATACTTATTCCGTTTACGCCGAACAGGTACAGACAGTTGTATAGAGTATAGACAACAGAAGTCAACCGGTACGTATATTAAGTGTTTTCCACTTTTCCCTATCACCGTTTCTCGCCCAATAACCCGTTTCCAAAAATCCAACATAGTGTTGTGTAGGTAATAAATACTAATATATAACAGCTTAATAGCACACACCTACTGAACCCCGATTTGTAAGTTGTTTTAACTGCCTAGTGCAGTACTGCTGTAGTTTCTACCTATAGTGCTATGCCTGTAAATACCCCACCTCGATACAAACGTGTTTTTATTAATATTAAGTATTAATAAAGATGACCACGAATTAACGTACCTATATATTATATATGTATGTAAATCTTATTTCTTGGTGGTAACATAATATGCATTAAAAAGTAATTGGTATATGAATCACTGAAGTCTAGATGACAACCCGTGGTGACAATTGCAACAGTTGTTACTTGTTACTAAGTTACATCTAATAGTGTCTCCATAAAACTCAGACGTCATAATAATTTATAATTTTATATTTTTTAATTCAGTGGACAATACAAACTGATCAAACTTCCCCTAGCAACATAAATTACCAATTGTCTTTTCATTTTTTTTATGTTTGATTATTTCTTTTATATTTCTCAATTGTATTTAATATTACTATTAAATTGAGACATTCTTATTTATCAATCTTCTAATTTTTCTATTTTTATGATCAATTTTGTTTGAAATGTGGAATAGACAAAATATAGTCTATGATTTAATATTGGTTTTCGTTTCCGGTAGATAAAATTATCTAAGAAAACATATAAATAATAACTATCAGCTTAATACTTAAATCCTTTAGAGCATAGTCTATGTTATTGAAATTTAATATTTTCTATTCTAGTTTTATTTCAAAATATTGTATTCCATAGATTTATATCTAGGTTACTTATCAAGACTTTTGTTTCATACTTTCATATAATTGATGTTTTTATTATATTATACAGTCTTATTATAAGATAAATTCTTAAATCTAGGGGAGAAGTTAATAGGTGCCCTTGTTTAGAAAGTCGTGTAATATATTTTATAGAATAATCTAAATTCAATATTATTTGATCTAAAACTAGATTAATTTATGGATTCATTTCAAGATTATACAACATATGGTATTAATTGTAAACAAGTTTAAAGATTTTTAATATTACTTACATGGGTTCATTGAAGGTTTATCTTATTTTTTAGGAACATCCAAGGATACTAAGTAGTAGTTTACTTATTATGATATGTATTTGAGTGTAAATACCAACTCAATTTTTTAGAATTCCAATACATTTTGAACTGTGTGTTCACAGGTTACAACTACTTACAAAAATGGATTGGGAATCGTTTTATGACACTCATCCTTCTCCTTCAAACTATGAATCTACTATAACCAGTGTAGAAAATTTTGTTTGCAGTCATGAAAACAAAAAAATGGTTTTGATAACTGTAAGTATATCTACTTACATAATATATGTAATAACTAATAATATATATTATTTATGTCTCTAAAATGTAATAATAAATATGAGTGGAATTTTATTCATTTAATTTTGATAATAAGTAATAAATGACTTATAAAATATTTATTTAATAACCATCAAAATTATCTAAATTAATTGTCGGCTTGTATTTGTTATGAACAAATGTAGCTTAATCAAATTATCCACAATTTTTAATCCTTTCGCTCCGGACCTACTGTTACTTCCCAAACAGTTACACCATTAGTGCTCCAGGCATACTATTATGTTACTGTATTTTATGATTTTATCATTTGCCAGCAACTATACAATTTTAGGAAACCCTATCTAACATTATTTTAAACTTCATTAATTATATCATATAGATCTAACTATTTAAATTTAAAAATATGTTATATGGCATACATAGAATTACAGAAGATAAATAGTGTAGCAGGAAACTAAACATGTTATAAGTTAATTAAGTAGGTATTCAATTCATCAATTGAATTTATAACCTACTTAAGGTATGAAAACATGTGTAAGTATTGATACATTCTTTTGAGTAAAATACTGAGAGGAGAAGTGTAGACTAGTTAACTTATTGAGTGCTATTTCAAAATAATTATCAATAGGTATTTGTATGACACACCACTTATAATGAAATCTAATGTCATAAATTATATATTTAAAATCGTTCAATTTCTTGTACTTCAGTAGGTTGTTGGTATATAATATTCTACTTTGTCATAGTTTTGTTTTTCAAACATAACACTTGTTATGTTACAGGTAAAATTAAAAATTTTGTGATATTGAATTTAAATTAAAGAGAAAGTAATTTTATTTGAGACATTGGCAATATTAGCATTCATTATTCAACATATTTTAAAGGAATTTACCATATTAAAAATAAAATTATTTTATATAGTCCGGAGGAACTACAGTCCCAATTGAACAAAATACTGTTCGCTTCGTTGACAATTTTAGTCTGGGAACTAGAGGTTCTGCTTCTGCTGAATATTTTCTTGATGCTGGATATGTTGTGATATTTCTTTATCGGTAAGTTAACTTATTAATTATTAATTATTGTGTTATCGATGTGTTGGATCTATTATGTTTTTTTGGTTTTAGTTAGGTTCCTAAAAAAATAAAACATTTTATTTCCAATTTTAGTACAGTTCATAGAAAAAACCAAAATTTTGGTTTTGGTTATTCAAAATATCTGTTCCTGTTTATACTGATTTTAACCAATTTTAGTACAATTTATGCCTAGTTAAAAAAAAAATAACAAATCAAAATGATTAAAGTCATAAAAAAAATATAGTCTAGTAGACTCTAAATACCCAAGTTTTGGTTTGTAGAATATTTGAATGAGGGTTCTGGATCCAATATTGGAGGATTCAAAATATTAAACTAAAAACTTGAGATGTTATAGTTGCCCATTTTTGAACTTTTGCTGCTATTGAATATTTGTGATTTTGTGATTCATTTTGTATTGTATTTATTATTAAACTACTGTTATATTCTGTGCTATGATGAGCAATTTATGTGTATATATTGTTAAATTGTTTATTAATTAATTTAAATATTAAAAGTTGTATTCTGTATTAGTATTGGTAATCACTAATAGCATGATGTGATATATCATGTTGGATTAACAGATTGTTGATTTGTTTTAAGAGATTACTATTTAAACATAATTGCTTATAATTTTTTTTTAACACACATTTTATTACACTTGTAATGTACAACAAAAACGTACAAATTATATGTTTCTCTATGATTTTTATAACTTATAATATTAAAAATATTGTATAAAATATGATTGTTAGTATTTTTGTTTTTGGAGTTTCTTTTAATATCTTTAATTTTTCAATGCATATTGTAAAACAATGACCACCTATAAAATATTAAATTAAAGTATTATTAACAATTATAAAAAATTTAATAATTTGCAATATTTTAATGTCACAATAGACATTAATTTAATTCTAAAACTAAAACATCTATAACATGTACAGAAGAACCTCATTAATCTGAACAGCGATTTAATAGTATATAATATTATTAGCATTATGAGAAAAATAGTCGGAATAACTAGTTATTTTCTATTTTGTATGGCCCAATACTATGTTGCATTAAATCTTGTATACTAAATAACTTTTGTACTTTTTATATTGATAATATATTTCATTAGTTTGGACAACCCAGAGCCTAAATTATACCAGATTAACGTGGTTCTACTGTATATATAATTTTATCAATAATTTTAATCAACTTAAATATTATCATTTATTTAATGGTAAACTCTAATTTATTACTAAATCATTGGTAATTTATTTAATTATTCTATATTTCTCTATACAATGATTTATTTTCTAGTTCAAATTCATTGGAGCCATTTGTTCGCCATTTCAACAATTCATTATTAGATAAATTGGAGATTGTGGATAATAAATCAATTCAAGGTAAATAGTTGTTCACTAGATTTTTTAGATCATTCATAATTATGATTATTTCAGTGAAACAAAGTGAACTTGATACACTCTTTCCAATACTGAAGAAGTA
Source organism: Aulacorthum solani (assembly GCA_008528875.1). Classification (NCBI taxonomy): domain Eukaryota; kingdom Metazoa; phylum Arthropoda; class Insecta; order Hemiptera; family Aphididae; genus Aulacorthum; species Aulacorthum solani. Next base: position 9,936 of record PVMI01088828.1, read on the forward strand.
CAAAGACGCTAAAAATGATAACAGAATCCTAACAGTTCCTTTCACTACCTTGATTGAGTATATGTGGTTGTTGAGAGGTTCTTGCATGCTCATGGATACCAAGTATTCTTTACTCTATTTAGCTGCTGCTGTGTCAGATTTTTATATACCGCCCAGTGAAATGGTATGTTTTTCACATATATCATGCTATTGTATGAACTATTAAAAAAGTATATTTCCATCAACAGTGTGCTTAAATTTTTATGTTAATTTAACGGTTTATTTATGCATGGTATTTGTTTGATTATGCATAGGTACTTCTAATATTTTATATTTTAATAACAACGATTATCATGCTGTAGGCTGAACATAAAGTTCAATCCAATGACGGACCTCCAGTGATTGCTTTAAGACTGGTACCTAAAGTTTTATACGCTGTTACTCATATTTGGGCTCCAAATGCATACATAATTTCATTCAAATTGGAGACTGATAATGGGATTTTAGAACAGAAAGCCAAAGGGGCTCTTATTAAATACAAGCATCAAGTGAGTTTATAATATTAGATTTATTCTATGATCAATTGTAATTTATCTACTGTGTCAAAGTTAATTGTATAGTATACATATATATTCCAACATTTGACAACTTTTTTTATATACAAAATCATTTTTATAGCTTGTGATTGGGAACTTACTACACACAAGAAAACGTAACGTCAAGTTAATAGCTCAAGATGGTGTAATTGAAGATATTTTGTTGACTGACACAGATATCAAAAACGGAATTGAGATTGAAGATTTAATAGTATCAAATGTCAAAGCTAAACATGACCAATTCTTTGAAAGTCAAAATTAATGATCAAAAATAATGTATAATAAAAATTGCTTGTTCAGCAATTAGAGATTATGCTATTTTAAAAATTTTGTTCGATTGAAAAATATTTATTGTATTTCAGTGTTTTTCAAACTTTTTATGTGAAGATTTTTCAAATTTTAGTATTGAGTCTTTCAACTTTTAAATCTTTAAGCATTTTTAATTTTTATTAATTTATATAATAAGTAAAACCCATTTTCTTAGTCATTATTTAGTATTTGCCATGGCTGTTTTATGGGAACTGTGTTCGAAGTACTTCTATAAAGTTTCCATTATGAATAGTATGAGTGGGTCCTTGACGTAGTTTTGTAGCTCTTATTATAATCTGTTTATTATATAAATATATTCCTAAACACATATTAACTTAACACTAATTAGTAATTACATTATAATGGACAAAATAGTTTTGCCACTTATTTTCCTTGGATAGTTTGCTTTCCATTGTCAGTGTTTAGCACCAGCTCACATTAATTTTACATGCATACACATATATCACTACAATACAATGAACAAACTGTAATAATATCAAAGTTTTTTGATGATGTATTATCCTAGGTCCACTAAGAATGTGTTTTTAAAATCAATTGAGATTGTCCTGTTTATTTTGGGAAAAGTTGAGGTTATGTTTTTTTTTGTGTGAACCCAGTATTAGGTACATTACCAGATTGAAAAACTCTAGATAGTATAAATTATCTGGTATTTTATAGTCAATTATTTGTTTGAAAGTTCATACACAAGGTGGACCACCATGGATTTCCGTTTTCCTATAACAAAAAAAAATAACATGTGGCTTATCTTGTATATATTGGAACTTTTATTTGGTTATTATTATAATTGTATTTTTTTTTCAAATGTTGAAATAAAATCTGGAGTGTTTAATTAGTCTTATGCAACCTATTTGTTTTTTTTATGTGTTTCAAAATATTTTCCAGATATTATTACTTAATAAAATATTAAGGTTTATACTTATTTATTAAAATGGTTTAAATGTATTTTCAATCAATTATATTATTATCTTTTAAAATGGACATTAATATTTTATATCTATTGTTTATCTACGCACAGTAGTTGAACAACAAACTCAACCTTTGCTTGTCTTATATTTTATGCTGGTAAATTGTTTAAGTTTCATATTTGATTTATTATGACGTTTTTGATTATATATCAACCTTAGATTATATTACACAGATAGACAATTCTGGATGTTAATGAAAGTTCTGGTTGTCAACCGTTTGATTACTCAGTTTTCTCACATTTCAAGAGATAATATTTTTGAGGGCATTACAGTATTCATTTCTATGGTTCTATTTATACATTATTAATTATGTTTGATTATATTGTGAGTAGTATCCATTATCAATTGAAAAATTAATTAAAAATAACATCCATTCATTAGAAAAAAATGAAAACTATGTTATTCCTAAGTTATATATCAATATTATCAATGAAAAATTCGTATTTTGATATAATTTTATTTTTTTTTGTATAATCTTTGTTACAACAATTAATTAAATAAGGAAGTTATAATTTAAAATGTATTAACTATACCCTTATTCAAGTTGAGAAATATACTTGTTGGCCAACTTGTACGCCGATCCATACTTACACAACACAATAGGCACATAAGAGTCTGACAAAAAACTGGTTTTCGGAAAAATATAAATCTTAACTTGAAAAGAGTTATAATGAACATTTAATACATACATTATTTTTACTTTTAGACTTATAATAATGAATTTAGAGATATAATATAAAGACATATAGAATTAAAATAAAATTACAATTAGAAATACATAACTTAGCCAAACTAGTATAATATTGTACCAAACTATGAAACACTATTAAAATAAGAAAATTTGACTATAATTTAACTATTATAATAAGACTTTTATTAGCAAATACTAATGAATGTGAAACATTTTAATTTTAATATTGCACATATTATGTAATACGGTCCAATAGTGCAATGCACTGTTATTATTTATATTCTCATCACTAACATAAAATATCAAATGTATACACTCATATCTATTATATTCTAAGTCAATAATATAGTATTTAGTTTATTACTACTCTATTAATAAATATTCATTATTTATGATTAATTAAAAACGAAAAGAAAATAATCATAATAATATAATATATATTAAAATTAAAAATGATAACAGTTATAAGATTTCATCTAACTACTTAAGTTTATAGTTGATAATTTGTATAGTATAAAAAACAATAACATCAATTTTCATAAAAAAAAACTATCACACTAACAATAACTATTTTACAAATAGTATAATATTTCAAAATAGGGATACACATAAAAAAGGAACATAATTGTAAACAAAAAATATAAAAGTTAAAATTATTATTAATTACTCATGAATTAACCTATAGACAAACATTGGGCTCCTTCCTGATCAGCTACATTCTCCATACTATCAACGTATGATATTCTGTAGACACTAATTATGTGTTTAGTATCATCAAACTTGCAACTTACATGATAGCCTCCGATTAAGAATGTATAAAACTGATTACTATAACGTTCACGGACATAAACTGACCGAGGATCTTCTTTCAATATGCTTACTATAGTCGCTTCAATATCATTAGTATCCAATGAGTTTAAAAATTCTCTTGCTCTTGACGAGAACTCCACTGTTAGTTGCTGCATCAGTGGTTCAGTAATCCACAGAGGTACTCGAACCTATTAATTGTAGAAAAGAAATTAAGTTTATGAATACCAGAGTACATGGGAATACATTTTGAATTCTACACCAAAATATTGTATTGATAATTAAACTAAGACATTTATTTGTTCATAGCAAAAAAATGTAGGTAACGGAGAAAATTAAAATTAATTTTAAAAGGTACTTAAACTATGAAGTGGCTAAATTAGTAGAGAACATTACATAATACAATAACTATTTATTTATAACTTATTACCAAAATTTGTTTTATTTTGTAAAGAATAAAATAATGTATATAGACTTGTATTTTGTGCACACAAAATATTGATACATGTTATTTTATAGCACACACTTAGATATATTTACCAGAATTGAGATGTACTAGCAGTGCAAAAAGAACTTTCACTACATTACTGACTGTAATTTGTGTAGCATTATTACTTTAATTGTTAAGATTATTTGCAAATATATATTTTAAAATAACTGTTATAACTAAAATTTAAGTGGACGTGGCACCCGCATGTGTAGGACCCCCTTACAAACATACAACATAGTAAATTTTATGTTAACAATAATACATTTTACTCAGTTAGTATAAACGTTGTCTCCAAGATAATCTTACCTTTAAATTTTATAATAGGTCAATTCATTCTAATATTCAAAATAACAACACAAAATTGGAACCGCTGAACATATATTTTGATATATTATGATGGAGACAACACATGTGGGTACGACGTCTTTTTAAAACCATGTATACGTTAGCAGTTATTATATTGAAATTAACATTAAGGTCAACACACACTGCAGTAATAGTGTTAAATTGTATCTACACTAGTTTTACCGCAACAGTGTGTGTGAATCTTCAATCAGAGTCAATTCAGTGATGAGAACAATCTAGAGAAAATAATCAAAACAATTGTTTGTTTGATTACATTGATGATTATTCTTTCAAAAATGTACCAAGTGATTTTTTCTGTATTAACAGCAATATTAAAATTTTAAATAATTAAAAATTGATTGAAATATAATAACAAATTATTGATAACAAAGATAAGTTAAAACAACATGAAAGTGTTCTACTTTACCTAGTGTAATTTAATATTGATAATATAAGTATTTTTTTTTTTTTTTTTTATATTGATCAAAAATAAACGTACACAACACAGACCATTAGTAAATACAAGTATACAACAATGATGAACAAGTATTAGTGAACCAGAAGTTCAGGATATATGGCCGCTAGAATGATTCAAATACTCATTTTTATCTTGACTACCTGATAGAGTTCAAACTTCTGATAGTAACTACCTTTTGATTAGGTACTATTAATTAAAATTATTTGAGTGTTCTCATCACTTTTACATAAGTATAATATTCTTTGTTTTAAAAATAAAATATTATACTCTTGAATGAAGGGGAGAAAGAGGCATATCATATGCATCAGTTTCCTCTCCATCAGGCGCTTCTCGATCAGATGTCAATGGATCCAATAGTATTTGATGTGAGCCATTATCAAATAATGAAACGTGTTGGTCAGATCTAAGGGTAATCGGTGCATCATAATGTGGAATATATGGCTTGATATCAAGCACTGGAGTACCATCTATCATGTCCACACCAGAAAAATACACAGAATTTCCTAAAATTAAAAAAAACAAAAATACTTTTAACTTTTAGAATACTTTAGTTTTTTAAAAATTAAAAATAAAATGGTCAAAAGACATTATTTCTAGAATAAGTAAATATTAAGAGGATCTGTGGCTTCCGATAATGCTAAATATTTATTCCCATTTACTTATTAATTATTATACATCATGTACAGATAATAAATTATGTTGATTTTAAATTTAAAAAAAAATACATATTTTTAAAGTTACCTTCAACTTTATCAATTTGCACTAGAGACAAACCAATTGGTGAGGGTCGGTGTGGAGATCGAGTGCCAAGTACGCCAGTTCGCAATCCATTTAATCTGGGTGGTGATACTTTTGCATGAACATGAGTGGTCTCATTTTTATGAAAATGAAACAAAATCCTGAAATATTTATTGAATATTTAACATTTGATCTGGGTTGATAACATTAACTTATTTAAATTACCACATATGAGAGAAATCTGAGAGGCCTTCAAGAGCATGGTTAGGATTAGTGAATATAGAGTTGGATATTGTCAGACAAGCTTGGGCTAGTGGACAGAGACCAGGTTGACGTGGTACACATCTACGTTCTTTAAATTTTGTTTTTATTGTTCCTATTATGGATAGCTCTATTTTTTCAGAGCTGCTGGATGTGCTTGGTCCATTTGAAGCAATCAAATCTTTTTCATTCAACTGTTTTTTTAAAGACTCGTTCTGTTTCCTAATAAAGAAAATAACAACAATGACTTTCATTGTAGAGCACACAGTATCTACTACATACCTCAAAGAATTAATTTGGGCTCTTGCAACAGACAACTGTTTCAAACTTTCAGTGATATCTGTGACATCATCAATTGTTTCAGAACTGTACGCAGACGCCATTATATGGGATCGATATTTAATTTAATTTTTTGAAAGTTATGGCGAGCTTTAAAACATTTCAACAATATAAGATTTTGATATTCTTAAGTGTTTTGAATCAAGTACTAAGAAATGACTAGTTAGCAGTGAATACAAAGCACTATTATTATATTATAGATTATAGGCAATGTACAAGTGTGTGGACAGTGTGTCAGTAGTTAGTATTCAGTAATATCATGTCAATATTCAATACGCACAAGATATGTCAAGAACACTATTTGGATAAATACTTACCTCCTACATATTCGGCACCGCAATACTATATACTATAACGTATATACATAGGTACTTGTTAGCTTGCTTGACAATAATCAATAATCTCTACGCGCGGAAGATGAGAAATGTTTTATCACGAATTGATTAGTGAATACCATGGTAGAAGTATTATTTTATTTCAGTTCAGTGATAACAGTGTAGAGTGATTTTTCCCGCGAAAATGTATGATTTGTCATGCAGAAAATAATGTCTTAAATGGTGACTCGGTCGAGTAGTATTTTCTGTGACCTATGGCGGGCTAATGCACTAATGCTATTCTATTATGGATTACTCCGATGGTCCACACTCTCATTCAGTACTCGTCACCATACTTCAGTAATTCACGACGGCGACTCTATCCATTTTATCTGTGTGAGCATACAGTGTCCTTGATAGATAAAGACATAGATGTTTACCCCACCATAATATTTTTAATATCACATTATTGTATATTTCGTTTGTTTCTACTTTGTAATCATTTATTTATAATTGTAATAACTTCTAAACTTTTTAGTTTATATGCCTGTTTGACGTTTGTGAATTGTGCCATGTGGATAGTGAATAGTGGATAGTGGCCATTGGCCGGTAGTTTAGCAGTTTAGCAGTCGTTAGTGAATACTGGTCAGTGAGTATGACTAGAATTTCGGTGGGTTAAATCTGTTTAAAATCATCCCGTACCAGGATAATGATTATGTCAATGATATAATATGGTCCAAACATCTCAGTTCCTTTTTTTGTTTCATACCGGATCAGCGTAGTGAATGTCTTCCTGACATTTGTGTACCAAAACTAAACAGTATGAACAATTATATATTTTTTTGTTCCTGTCAACGCTGGTAAGGGTGAAAGGAAGAAAAGTGTGTCTGGAGAATGTATATTAAACTTCTGTTTATCTTCTTTCTCTTAATTAACACAATGACAGTTAATGCATTTTGGACACTGTTGCAAGCCACCTTTGAGCGATCCAAGATCCAAATGTCAATGACTTAATGATTAATTGTAGACAATTATGAACCAAAATGAACAAAAATTATGTTTTATTTGATTAGCAAAAATTATAATAGTATAAAGTAGTGTGTGTGTGAGTGTTCATGCAGCTGAGTATTGTGATGGGGTTCAGGTATTGGTGGACCCTGGGTTTCCTTATATATTGGGTCATATATGATGTTGGTTCCTTTGATTTGTTGTGGCGAGTGGTTGAGTTTCCATTATTCTTGTGGCTGTGGGGAAACTGTTGTTTTACATAGAACAGGAAGTGCTTAAAGTTATAAATAGTGTTCTTGCTGAGTAGAAAGAAAAGTGCATACCCAATATTTTGATTATAACCCTAGTTTGGATTTTACTATTGTTTGAATGTTTACACCTTGGTTTACACAATGTTATTTATACTGTACTACTAGAACGTGACATGCTTTAAAATTATAATAAGATACATTGTACTATTTGAATTACAATTTGTACATTGTGTAAGGTTGACTATATAATAATCATACAAAATATATTCTTAATGTTCGTAGAGCTCGTGGCCTTCGACAATACACTGTTTTCAGTTATGGAGAGCGGTAAGACAATTTATGAATACTACCTATTGATAATTGCGTTAGGACATGTACATTTTGTGCTAATTCTGTAGTACTTATTACTTATTTATTAGTTTTTTTGACACGAAAGTGTACCTGCAATCTAATTGATGGGGCTGGAATTCTCCATGTCTGAATGTCAAAGTCAGTTTGAGAGTTTAACATTTATGTTAACTGTTTAATACCTTTTTGGTTTATTATTTAACCTGCTAGGAACATTTTTCATAAATGACACCTATCTGTTTTTTCTTCTTGCATTATTCTTTTTAAGTCTTCCGGGTTAAAACCAAATACCTATATATATATTTTGAAATGTTCATCTTCATTAATGTTTAATAGAATCATAATACCAATTAAAATGCATCTTATTCTGATTTTTTTTTTTTTTTCATTAAATTTGTATAAAAATAATTTAATAATTTAAGAAGATATATAATATTTTATAGACCTGCTTTTAGATATTCATATAAATTTAATTATGTACCTATGTGTTTTAGTAAAAATGTTATTAATTTTTTGTCTGAACTAGATAATATTTCAAACAATGAAACTACAAATTGGAAAGGAATTGGTAAAAATGTACTGCCTAGAAGTTTTGGTAAACAATTGTTTCCCTCACTTATACCCAGTTCTGCGCATACACTATTATTTAAAGTGGGTGTATAATTTAATATATTTGTTGAAACAAATGTATCTAAATAGTAAATATCTAAATTCATGTATTCATAGATACCAATCGGTATTAACAATATACCAGAAGCATACCCCAAAGAATATTGCGATACCTGGGATGACAATCATGTAAAGATGCCATGCTCTAAACACAATTTATTTTTAGTTCATCACAATGATAAAGTATGTATTTATTTAGTTATTATAAAATTTAATTCAATTATTATATTTTTGATATTTTAGAGTTCTAAAAAAAATCGTTGGGATTTTATCACCTATAGTTTACTTAAACCAATATTGTCAAGTGAAGAATTAGAAAAAGCTATTATATCATATAATCCCAAGTATAAAGACAAATGGAGATTCTATTTACTACATTCATTTTTTGAAGAAGTAACCCACATATTTTTTTATAATAAATTATTACGTATTATTTTACCATTTTAATTTTTAGTACACTTAAATAAATGTCTTGACATTTAGTCTTTAGCAAATCTTTTATATGTACAAGTGTTCCTTAAATCAACCTTTAATTATAAAAAATTGTGTTCCTTTAGGAAATCATACGAGTAAATATTAACATGTTTTTTTATGTAGTGCTTAAATGAGGAAGAAACAGAAGAATTTTTTAATAATTTATTACCAAAAATCATTAAATTGGCATTGCAATTACCTACATTAGTAACTAAACCAATACCTTTGTTGAAGCAAACTCATAATCACTCTATATCATTAAGTCAAATGCAAATTGCTTGTCTCTTGGCTAATGCTTTCTTATGTACATTCCCACATCGAAACGTTAGCAATTCAAAGTCTGAATATTCGGAATATCCATACATAAATTTTAATGGGTAAATGAATGATAAATCAGTTATTTTATTCAACAACTAATTTTATTTTCCTGAGCAGATTTTTTCAATTAATGGTAAATTCTTCGGATAATCACTATTTGTATGAAAAGTTGAAATGTATCATTTGTTATTTTAAAAAGGTCACTAATGCTAATTCTGGTGAGCAAACCAATCCAATCATAATAGTTAGATAATATAGTAAAATATTGTCAACTCATAATATTTGATAATTAATTTAATGATCATTTTCAGTTCTTAATGGAATTGTAACCTATTCCAGAAGAAGATTGCCATCTGGAGATTTACCATATTGGTTACAATCAACAAAGAAGTTGACAAATTTGTATATAACATCTGATGGGACTATAGAAGATAATGGTGATGGAATGCTTCAAGTGGATTTTGCAAATAAGTGAGAGTGGTTTTAAGATTGTTAAACACATAATATTGAAAAACAGATATATTAAATATATTGGGTGGAAAAATTTTATTTTCTAGATTTATTGGAGGAGGCGTTCTTGGTCATGGTAGTGTACAAGAAGAAATTCGTTTTCTAATTTGTCCTGAACTATTAGTGTCTATGCTATTTTCAGAAAAGATGTTACATACAGAGGCAATTATTATTACAGGTTAGGCTAGATTAAAAATATAACACTTATTTTTTAAAAATTAACTCAATAATTTACAGGTGTGGAGAGGTTCAGTGATTACAGTGGATATTCAAATTCTTTTGAATGGAAAGGTGTTCATTTAGATGTTACTCCTGTTGATGACAATAATCGCCGTTATACTACTGTTGTTGCAATTGATGCACTGTACTACAATGATCCTAAAAATCAATTTAAAACAAAAAATTTAAGACGAGAGCTACATAAAGTATTTAAAAATTGAGTATTTAATATGACTATGATTGTTTTTAACATGCTTGTGTCTAGTCATTTGCTGGATTTTCGTGGGGACAAGATTCTGAGTGTTCTGATGTTGCAATAGCAACAGGAAATTGGGGTTGTGGTGCTTTTCGCGGAGACTGTCATCTAAAGTCATTGTTGCAATTAATGAGCGCTGCTCAAGCCAATCGAGATGTTGCTTACTTTACATTTGGTGATACCAAATTGATGGACTCAATTCATAGGATGCATACATTTTTGAAAAGCAAAAATATAACAGTTGGTTAGTTAACTTTCATTTCATAACCTAAATTTTAAATAAAATATATATCATTGTTCTTGTCAACAACTTTTTTATTACTCGTTATTTTGAAACCTGGGCCTTGTTGATAATTCTAACTAATTGTTCATTTTAGAAGATTTAAAGAGTGTGATTAATCACAAATACAAGATAATAAACAATTCATTTATTTTAAAAACCTGATTCATAGAATTGAAGCTGATTATCACAACCAGTTGATTGTATGGTAAATTTATTGAGGTTTTGAATGATTTTCTATTTTTGTACTTGTTCATTTATGGCTGCATGTTACTTGCGTCCCAAAAAAAGCTATATTTTTCAGGTAGTAAATTTAGTCCGTAATTTGCGTCCCGTTTTGGGGACCCAAGTCTGCGTTATAATTATTATTGATATTATCTACTAAAACCACTAAAATTAATAGTATCGTGTCATTAAAATCGATAGTTCATCAACTGTACTGTATATTGAACCTCACTTTGTGTCATGTGGATAGTTCAGTCCGAAATGGTGAGTGATATGTTTGTGTTTGATATTATAGCCATTGTGCCAACTGTCTGTGAAAAATTTACAGACTATATATTAGATAACTAAATTTCTGAAAATTCTAAATTCGCTCCTCATGTTTGGTCTGAATGTTCAAATAGTATACAAAGAACGACAAATGTATGTGAAGCTTTTCACTCGAATATTTAATTTATATTTTTATTCTAGTCATCCACGTATTTTCTAATTCATTGATGTCTCAAAATCATTCCAGATTAATACATTTGTTTGAATTAATAGCATTAATACTAAAAAAGATGAATTTTTATATTATTTCTATTATTATTACCATAAATATCATGAAAAAATGTAAAACATATGAAATTGTATATTATTTTCAATTGTATACCTAACTCACTTATAACTTATAAATTAAAATAAACATCAATGTAATTTTTTTATTTACATTTTGTTATTGATTATATCGATATTTTCAGGACTCAATTAGGTTATAAAAAAAGGTATACCGAGACGCAAATTGACTATGACCCCTTTTGAATCTTTTTTTGCGGGACATAACTCACCTACTGATAATAGTTTTGGAACTCAAGTATTATGCTCCCATATTGTTAACTGTTAAATCATACAATTGCAATTTTAGTATGATTGATGATTTTTGGAGACGTCACATGACATGTGGAAGATGAAATGCTGATTTAAATGCTGTACCTTACTAGTCTAGTTCCACCAAGATTCATTGTTTGCATAAAAAATTTTTGTTGCACTTAATTTCATTAAAAAAATATACTTAAATTGGGTTCCAAAGTCAGGAGAAAACACTTTCGCCCAATGATCAGAAATAATGCCCTACCCATAGTTAATATTTATTTTTTGCATGTACCTAACTACGTACAGTTATAACAATGTATATTTCATGTGTTATTAAAAATTTCAGATTCCCAATATTTAAAGGCAAAGATTTTTTGAAATATTTATAAGTTTAATTATTGTTAGTCGACTTTTTAAATATTAACTAAAGTTAACCATGTTTCATAAAAATTATAAATTAATAATTTGCAAATGCATTCATAAGTTATAGACTGTTATTAATGGAAAAAATACTTTGTACCAATATTGTATATTATAATTCTAATAATACTATCAATTTTAGGTGAAGTTTCTAGAATACTTCTTAAATACTATGCATGCTTGGAAACCTTACCATGTGTTGGAGTACATGATTTTATTTATGATGCTGTTACAAACAAAGCCTGGCAGGTAGGTGCGTAAGAAATATTTTATAATATTTCATGCCCAATGAGATAATATATGAAATTGTATAATTTTCAGGTATTTGAGAATAAAGGATATCAATCTGGAGTATTCCCACAGTATTCACAGAATCCATTTTTAAAGAATAATTATAAAGCAGTAGAGTCTAGCACTAAGGTACTCCAAGCTTCTAAAAATTCAAACACGGAGAATGATCAAATTTCAGAACAGCCTCATCCTTGTTCGAGTTCAACTTCTTCAGAGTCTAGGCCTTGTTCAAGTTCAAATCTAACTGAGTCAACTCCAGAAGAGTCTCAGACTTCTTCGGGTATAAAAATAAAAATCCCATCTACGGAAGTGCCTCAGTCCACAAGTTCTAACATAATAAAATCAATTTCAGAAGAATCTCAGTCTCTCTTAACTTTAAACACAGTAAAGTCTACTTCTGATGAGTCTAAGTGTTGTTTAAGTACAACTTTAATCGAGCCACCTTCTGAAGAGTCCCAAATATCTTCAAGTATAAAGATAATAGAGTCAACTCCAGAAAAAATTGAAGAGGAAATAAAATTAAGTAATGTTGATGTTATAGGCACCACAGATTATATAAATAAACATGATACCCAAGATGTTAGGTTTTTGCCTGTAAACCAGTTTAGATTAAATAACGACAAAGAGCGAACAATGTGTATTAATCAACAGAAAAATAGTTGGTTACAATTGAATGATTCCAAAAAAGATTTTCAATCTGCTATAGAAAAATCAACAGCTACAGGATCGTTAAGTATTCTTAAAAGAGATAGAGAAGAACATGATGGAGGAAAAAGAATAGTTAAACGTAAAATATCTGATTACTTTTCACCAAAAAGATAATATTGTTCTATTTTGTAATAATTTTGATTAAATTTGATGTACCTATATATATATATATATTTCATACATTTAGATTTTAATTTTCAATATAAAACATTTAAGTTGATTTTTTATTATTATTAAATATAAACCTTATACAGATGTATAAAAAAATACTAGACTAATCTGAAGTATTGACCATTTTGGCATAATTCTCAGCTGCGGTAATAAATTCTGGGATATTTCCTTCGTATCTGGCCACAATTTTTTTACATGGAGGAGTCATATTCGCGTCGGCCATCACCGCCAGTCTCAAATGTCCACCGTAATTGATTATTGATAATGACATGCCTGAAAAGCCCAAAACAAACGGTACAAAATAATATCATAATTATTTGTCTAGTTTCATAATATTATACTCGACTATAATAAGTGAATCGAGTGAAAAAATTATAAAATCGTGTGTCACATCTAATAAAAACGTTGAAAGAATAGTAAAAAGAAAGTAAATACTCACAGACGTTGGACTGCGGTGGTCTCCAGTATAAGATGGCGTCCACCTCTTGGCCCCACAACAGCATTCGGCGTTTATGGTCCAATTTGTGTTCTTCGACGTATGTGACGGTCAGCGGGAACTTCTTGGACAGGAAGTGCAGTCCGTAGCTGACCATCGGCGATGGCAGGAACGACGTAGCTAGGCTGTGGTCAATCTGCCACATGGATGCTATGTACAAGGCCGTCTGGTTGCCGATGGCTTCCTGCAGGCACTCTTGCATCTGGTGCAGGCTGTACATGGGGTCACGGTCGGTGTCCATGGGTAGTGGAAGGGCCAGTAGCCCGTTGGTGACCACGTGTCGGTTGTTGAGCTGGAACAAGTTGGCCTTGGACACAAACCGAGTGGTGGTCATCACGTTCTTGGGGAATCTGAGGCCGGCCTCTGCGAAGTACTCCTGGAGAGCGGCGGCCAGCATGGACAGTTGGATCTCGCACGTGGCCGCGCCCGTGTTGTCGTGTATGGTGTTGACCAGGTCCAGGTCGATGGGCCGCGACCAGCATACGCACTTGCTGCCCTCCGGCGTACGCATGGTTCCGCGGTCTTGGCCACCGAAGAATGGTAACACCAGTTCTCGGATAACGGTGCTTGGCGCGTAGTATATGAGCCGGGCCAGATATATCAGCTCGGACACCGAGTACAGCAGCACGTACGTCCAGTACACGTACGTGGACGTATTCTTGACCATCAGCAGCATGGTGATTGGCAACCGGAGTATGCACTTGACGAGCAGCCACCAAGCGAATGACACCCACAGGGCCGGGTGGAACGTGTTGACCAGACTCTCGCACATGTACCGGAACCGGATATCGCGGCGGGTCAACTCCCGTTTTAACTTGTGTGCAAAATTCCGCTTGGTGGTTTTGTCCTTGGCCGCGGACGCGGTCACGATCACCAGCATGGTTCCAAAAATGAAGACGTTCGGCCGGCACCTGAACACCTTCGGGTTTTCCAGCGGGTCGTACGTGGACACCAGTTCATTCCACGTGTTGGCGCAGATCTCTGACAGGTGTTCGCTGAGTCTGGGCAACGCGGTCGGCGCCTGGTACACGGTCGACAGGATATTCTGGATGCTGTCGGCGTCCGCGTGTTGGCTCGACGATGACGACATCGATGTCGTTTCGCCGTGTTTCAGACCACCGTCATCCGGTTTCAGTAGCAACAGGTCGCTCAGCCCCACGCCGTCCTCGGACGAATACAAGTGGTGGATCCGGACCAGCATATAAAACGAGTCCTCACTCACCGGGATCATGGTGATCTGCCACTGCGGCAGTTCAGGCGGTATGAGTGACGCGATTATGTCGTTCACGTGTTGCTATTTAATAATAATTGCCATTATTAGTAAGCGGATATTGGTATTTACCATTAGCGTACATAGATATTATAGAAAAAATGGAAAAAATACGTTTCAAAATCATAAATTGTAATATCGAAGTATAATAAAAGTATGTACAATAAGAGTATGCATAACATTTTTTTATTAAAATTCACATGACCATCGTCGCGATTACACCTATTGTTACTAGTTATTATACCTATATTATGTTACATAGGTATTACATATTCATATTTTACAGAAAATTTTACTGATATTTATATGGATGAGTTTTATATCTAGAATAAAATTATAAGGCATTCATGTACTTATGTACATATTGGCAATTGGCATAAAATGTGAAATTTAAAATAATTAATAAGGAACATATATTTATTACTAACATATTGAAATTTTATTTTTTTTACAACAGAACCTAATCATATTTTAAAAGAAACTGGTATTATTAACTACTAACTGTAGTAAATTACTTATTTACTGTATTAAAAACAAAATGTATTCTAATACTATTTCGAAGATTAAACGTATTCATTTTCTGACACGGAGTGGTAAACTGAGTCCCAAATAATTAGGTTAGGGCTAGGTAAATTGAGTCCTGAGTAATAATATAATTTTATTTTTCGAAAAAATCATTTACTTGTAACGACGATGTATACAAAAAAGGAAAAGTCTCTACATTCAATGAGTTTTATGTAGTCAAACCAATTAGTGGTTATCGATTACCGGATTAGGCATATAATATGAATGAAAATGAAAATATCGTATATTTACTATTAAGTTAGGTGTATTAAAATTAAAAATGGATACTTATTCTTAATTTAAATACGTAAAGTTAAACTTATCTACAAATCTTATAGTACACAAATCATGAATTAAGATTGTATGGACTGTAAAATGCGGATTAAAACGTTGTTTGACTGTAGATACCTTGTTAAATTAATAAACCTAACAGTTATTAACTCAAATAAACTAAATTTGATATGACTATACATTCGTGTTTAAAATAAAATACAGTGTCCATATTCAAATTATTGTGGCCCTTGAAAAACGCATATTTATTTTTTGGTTCTTGAAGTCAAAAAGATTTCGACCCCTGGAAGGTTAGGCCTAACATTAAGAAAGGTCGAAAGGAATACATTATGCAGTCGTGCATGCAGTCATATGTAATGGATTACATTTTGATTTTATTAATCCTGCAGATATTATATTGCGGAGGTAAATCTATTAAATATAGATTTGTAGTAATATGTTTTATACTTATGACCTAATATTTTGTAAGTTCGCTATCGCCTTTAGGCTGCTACTAAGCTATTGCATCTCGAACTCTCGACTAAAAAGTCTTCTATATAGTTCGCCCACGACGTCATGAATGGTATCTGAGATCTGACAAATTACAATACATTACAGGTATATAATATGGACGGTATATTGTAGTAGGTAGCTATGTATTATAATTATATATAAAGCTAATTATAATTTATAATGTAGGTGTATTTCGGATTATTTTGTCAAGTAGGTAGGCACCTATTAAACTCACTTCAAAATAAATAAAACGAAAGTAGGTTTTTAGAGCCACAGTGCTGGGAATGTAGATACCTATCCATGTGGTACAGTAGCCAGTGGGAGTATAAGGACTTAGTAGGTACACACTTAATTCTCAGTAGTTATACGATGAATGTTATAACTAAAACAACGAGATGGCCTTGATTTTTTATTTTTAATGTACTATGTGAATTGTCTTAAATAATAAATAATTTAATTAAAAATATAAAAGCATTCAAACTACATATAGGTAGTCCTCGGATGGTTTTTTTGTGGACTTTAGATACCTATATATTTTTAATTTAGGATGAGTTAACGGTAATAAAGAAACTATGTAAGTACCTAATATCCAAGTTGAAAGTTTTGGCCAAACTTTTTTTCGTTGGTACATTATATACATATATTACCCGAGGGTGGCTGAGACTTTATTATATAAATACGCGTACCTACTTACCGTGTACACGTATTACGTTACCTACAGGCTACAACTGAACGATTTGTACATAATATAATACCTAATAACGTAGTCGAGACTATATCGATTATTCGGCGGCATCGTGTTCATGGTTTATACACAGTATAATTATTTGTGTGAACACGTCGTGTACATGAAAACTTAGAAATGGTTTTCAGTTTAATTGGTAATTGGACGAGGCGAGTATATAATTTATATTATTCCCGGAAAAACACATGGGGCAAATTCAAAATGTAATAATAAATATATCGTCTAGCTTGAAATGATTTTTTTTTTTTTGGTTCGAATGTGAAGCAACTTGTGGATATAGACAGCCTTATCCAAAATTAACTGTAGTGATAGTAATATAGTATACACTATCTTTCTAACATCTATGCACCAGCTATTATAGGTTGCTTATTATCTTGTAATGATGACTGACGATAGGGATTTTCAGTTGTTTAGAACAGAAATAATAAATACAAAAATCCATACGCCCATGTTACCATATAATCTACCCAATTAAAATGGGCTTATCAGGAGATCGTTTTATGTGATTTTCTGAATTGCACCAGATCAATATTATACCTAATAATTTTTTGAATTATTTGCCAGTGTCCTACTTCTGAGTTCTCTTGTTTTGATAAGATTGCCTAGGTAAAGCGCAATTGACTATCCGTGGGCGTCCATCACACATGGACTATTGAAAATGCATCGTATAAGTCAATGTTAGGTGAGCAAAAAGAATAGTTACATAAAGGTTCCATTATAATTCGTAGATTTAGGTCCAGAGTTTAGTTACCTACATTAATGATTTTCAAATAACCTATCGATTTTCTTACGTTTAATTAACTAATTAGCCTAATTAGCTTTCAAAATTATACCAGGTGATTCATTTAAGTGTATACCTACTACCTACACTCATTATTTCGAAAAGTTTTAATTTTTAAAATCAGTCATCACAACTTTAAATACTTATTACTAACGAGTGACGACTAACGAACTACTACTTAAAAAATTGATCTTAATAGATCAAAATACTCCAAATATCTAGTATTCTGCTTAGGAATTTGAAATAAAAATGTATGACGTTTAAAAAATTAAAAACTTAAAAAATAGTAAAAATCAAACATTTTCCCGAAATGATATAAAAATTGAAACTTAGGAATAATGAGTGTAGACACTTAAATTGATCACTCTTTATATTGGTATTTAAGGAGATACCTAGTAGATATTTAGACATAGTAAATTCCCATTATTTCTTTTATTACCTACCAACTGTAGTTATCTTTGTTGTACAGCAGCGAGCCACTTTAATATTACAGATATAATTATAGATGCCACTCTCGACAGTTGTCCCGAAATGTATTCATTTATTTATAAACGTATGACAGACAATGATCCTCCGCAGGGTCACGTTATTCCAACGAAAATCTCAAAATCGGACGTTTTATGTTTATAACAATTGTAATACGTTTTTGTTAAAGGTTATTGTATTATTATTGTTATTATTTCATTAGCCTGTGCGGCTCTACGTATATTAATATTATAGTGACGACTAACGACTGACAAATAATAATTATTTAGACGGTACCACTCCACATATTTTGTTTAAAATTATCCATTCCTCTTAAAATTTTGAAAACTTAATTATTTTCATAAGCCACAGCTCATATAAACGGAG
>PVMI01088828.1:28811-45195 GCA_008528875.1 Aulacorthum solani
CCACCACTTATTTTGATTAATTTCGACCACTATGTGCTACAGGCGTCTACAGCCTATAGGTAATAAACAGGTACCTAGTAAAAATATCAATGCTGTATAGGTACTACAATCAAGTATTCTAATAGTTATTGTTTGTTTTATTTTTTGGTTTAACATCATCGGACGATGAAATACGATTGAATGAGTTAATTGTTTTAACATGTGAATTACCTATTTGTGGGTGCTTTTATAATAATAATTATTATTACCTACTTATTATAACTTATAAACATAGGTATACCTAATATGATAAACGCTTTATAGTATATCTATAATAGTTGAGACATTGGATCTGGACTTTCGTGTTCTTAGATCTATTCAGTATTCCATACACACTGATATAGTGAGCACCTAATAGGTATATCAAATATATACTGGATGAATAATAGAGCACTCTTACCCCATTTTTTAATTGCTAATGAATTCAAACTCTGATTTTTGTAATTTTTAAGTACACCTGTGTATTGATGGAAGGTAATAGGTAGTAGGCATAGTGCACTATGTATAGTAATCTAAGATAGGCACTATATAGATATCAATCCATTGAAAGACACTACATATAGTATTATGTTGAATCATCATTCATTTTTGTCCTAATTTGTTGCAAGTGCAATATGTAAAGACTGTACTAGTAAGTACTTATTTGTTTTAGATGACTATCCAAATATTATGGAAACAAATTTAAGTTAAGCCACCTTAATATTATTATTTAACCTAAACTATAGAATCAGTTGTTTATAATTTATATATTATACATAAAATAAGAGTATAATATCTTCATCGTTTTCTGTCTGCAGAGAAAATCATTTAAAAGATATAATTTAAGGACTTTTGGCCGTATATTTTTAAATTTATGAAATTATTTAATTGAATTGTTTATAAATTACTTTAAGTATTATTCATAAGTATATTTGGATTTGAATCTGAAGGTTATCTAAATTGTGAATCAAACGAGGTAAAATAAAACATTTTGACCAAACAATCAAGTCAGTGATAAAATATAAATTCTGATTATATTCCAGCACAATCTATGTTCCATCATCTCAATGGCTTGAAAATATAAAAAAAACATTCGTATATACTGCAAACAATATTGAATATCTTTCCACTCACCATATACCGATTACCGATACATTTACATTTTCTACAGATAACCCTGAAAAG
Source organism: Aulacorthum solani (assembly GCA_008528875.1). Classification (NCBI taxonomy): domain Eukaryota; kingdom Metazoa; phylum Arthropoda; class Insecta; order Hemiptera; family Aphididae; genus Aulacorthum; species Aulacorthum solani. Next base: position 30,015 of record PVMI01088828.1, read on the forward strand.
TCTGCAGTTTTCATATGGCTCTTTAGGGTCCGTCACTGAACTGTCAAACACAATTTCACAGCTATTGTTTTACTTTAATACAGTGTATAATCACATTATATATTGGAGGGTCCTTAATGTTTTATTTGTTTAATTTGATTAGCATTCATCACTATTATAGTATTTTCCGATATAAAATCTAAGGAATAGTTTTAATTTATATACAATATTTCTTACATCTATATTATTGACCATTAAATTTTTGACGTTTAAGAATAACCAGGCCAAGATAAAAACAATAAGTTATAATGAACTTTCTAACGTCAGATAAAAAATTTAAAAATAAATATCCGGTATTCGTAATACTCCGTATTATTGTATTATATACGTGTTGGTGGGACTTAAAGTTTTTTCTTTGTATCGTAATTTCGTTTCTATTTGCACTTTGTCACAATTTAAAACTAACTAGAATTTGAATTGTTTTTCGTCAAAATGTACACCGGGATTGTGTGCCTCACTCACAATCATAATGAACGAATATTACGATAAGTATAATATTATATACTGGTACATTATATAGTTTCTTTGTTTTATTCTAGTCGATATACTGCCGAAACTGGTAAATATGGCAGTATAAAGTATACAACATATTATATGTATATATATATATGTTATAAGTATAAACAAAATATTTATTATTTAGGTTTACAGTAATACCAGTATACTATATCACTATATTGTGTGTATTCTATAGCATGAAATTACGATTATTCATCATATATGTGTATAGTGTATATAGTATATAGTATTTAGTAAGATATTGTACACACAACACAGTGATGTGGTATTATTATGTAAACCTAAATAACAAATGTTTTGTTAAAACGAAACACATAGGTAATAATAATTATTCACATAATTGATTTTTTGTATCTCATGTTACTTAAAGGTATACGTACACAGAATATAAATATACCTAAATTAATCCTTTTAAATATTACTTTATCGATCGTTTTTGAGATTTTTTTTTTATTTCAAATTATTATAATACAACTTGTACGCAGACAAAACTTTGCGTGACATATCCAATATACAGTTATATTATTAACGACGAAGTTCCTTAGAAACAGTGAACAGTGAACAGTAATAATAATATTAATAATAGATACCTACAAAGATTAAACATCGACCATCATTTTATATTTTAAACGAGTAAAGTTTTATTTATAGCTTAATGCTGATGGCCGATAGGATGTGATATAAGACGTTTGATTTACTCAACGGATTTCCGTAAATGATTCTGCTGGGTATACGTTTTATGAAAATCGATTTAGACTTACTCGGGACAAGCTGAACTTTTTCTATTTGGAAAGGAATTCACATGCAAGAGAAATAGCGAGTAATCCGACTCACCCACTCTTTTCGCTCAAAACGTATAAGGACTATCAGTCGCCATTAGGTTAAATACAAGTATTATACAACGATGGTTACACCTATTTAACTTTATCCACCTATACCTACGAACTCACTTATGTTCTATAGTGGTTTGATTTGAGATTTAAGTGGTTTGTTATGTATGGGGTTGGGGACTTTCCTTAGAACTCCACTACCTTTCTAATTAAACCACACCCAACTGCCAACATCACAAAATATCATATTAGATAGTATAATAGATATAAAAATAATTATTGTGTGACGTTACTTTATATTTAGCATAAAATACTCGTGTATTATACGTCATACCTATTATGTAATATTAATATAATACCTACGCACTCACCATGATGCCGTCCTCGGACATCGACTTGGTTTCTGGCAATGCGATCACGTGATTGTCGATGGAAAAAGTGGATGTCTTGATCCACGCGTACCGCATCCATTTCTTCGTTAGCGAACATCGGAGGTGCGGATAACATAGACGGCCGCTTATCCGGTCGTATTTGTCCACTATATCTGTCTAAATAATAATAAAATAAAATTCATGCTCCACCGTTGCCGCAAACATGTTGCTGTGTATCACTTGATTAGGCGGTGGGCTGGGCGAATTAACAAATTTTTTTAACTCATCAAGTTAAGTTTGGAATAATGTAAGTCAAATTTGAAGTTACATATTTTTCTATAAAAACTAGTGAAAGTTATAATTTCAATAGAAAAATTAAGTTATTTGATTCACTTGAAAATCAGTTAGGTAAACTTTTTTAACCGAATATTTACAACCCAAGCCAAAGCACAACAATAAGAAAATTTGATGAAAGAATAAATAAATACAAACATGTATACTATATTACTATTGCATAGTACAATACATACATATTATAAGTGCAATATATTGATTTGTTAGAATATTTAAGGAAAATGACTGAAAGAGTGCATCCAATGATAGACGGTATTATAGTACATAGGTACTCTAATAACAGAAGTTATTAATTATTTAGGCGAACAATTTGGATCACGACACCAAAGTTTCTTTAAACGTCGAATTGGATTATCTTCAAATACTGTTATTATTGAGAGATTTGAAACTAATGTAGGTATTGGGGAATTATGTAAGGTTGTAATTGTATGGACATTTATATAAAGTTTTATTCATATACATATACTATTTTAATCACTTTAATTATAGTTTATACAAATTTAGCCTGTCTACAATTTAGTTTTCACAAATAATATTACCTACCCATAAATAATATTTCCAATTATTATTTTTTCGCCTATAAAACAATAATTTTTATAAAACAATATGTGTATTTAATTTATGGGGTTCACATTTTCACAATAGGAAAAAATTAACTTAACGGGACTATACATTGAATTAACTGATTAGTAGGTAACTGTATATCACATGTTGTTCCAACAGTCCAACTTTTTAAATCAGAAGTTACTTAAAATAAAAATTTATCTCGTAATATAACTTAACTTTTTTACTTTTTAATGCTCAGTTTTGAGTTTAGTACCTTATACTTAGTGTAACAAATACTTAAGGTTGTAGAATATGTATAACACATTATAATAACACAAACATTTACTGAAATACAATATCTATTCTAGACATATCTACTAACTACGTGAGAAATAATTTGTTTCAGTCTCTTGTTTTATAAAATATATTTATAAATATTTTTGTTAAAATAAAAAATAAAAATTATTGGATTTTAATATGTAATTTCAAATATAATATCATTACATTTGTTCACTATTCAAAACAAACCTTACATCTGGTTAATTTGATTTTTCGAATTAAAACTAACTATATGGACCTATAGAACTAGTTTAAAAAATAGACTAACCTGACATAAATTTCGTATTTATTACTTCCCAAAGACCAAAATGGTTTTGTTCTCGTTTATCATAAGTAAATGATTCTTGAAGTATAATTTCATGATTTATTTAATCGAAAATGTAGTACTATTTTATTATTATTTTATTTTACTATTTTATTTATTATAATATATTCGTTATCTTAATTTACGTTTATGTGATAGCTGATATATAATATATATATATATATGAAAACTTTGTATTTCTTTAAAGTTGTATTGTAATTTATTACAAAATTATGCGGGTAAAACCCAATGAAATATTCACCTGAATCGTGTGTTTCATCAGATTAATGTCGAAATCTCCGTTAACTTTAAGTAATACCACAACGTATCCTGTATTGTTAGGTGTATCCATTGCAGACCGAATGGATACTGACTTTATGAACTCCAAGTCTGGATACTTCTTTTTTAGAACTCGTAACAGCACAAATCTTCCGATACATGTAGCTGAAAACAAAGCAACATTTGTTTAATTTTTAATGTATCACCTATTATACAGGTCGTTCGTTGTTAATGGTTAATATTTAAAATACATTGTCAAAATAAAATAGAAATCATCTTACTAGTATATTGACTGCTTTTGTAATTTAAATGAAGTCATATTTGATTTTTTACAGTGTTAAACTTCAAACTAGGTATATACGGGTTTTTAATCATTTATCGTAAATTATAGGTAGAGTGTGGAGTAAAGTTAAATAATTTTCGCCAAGGTTCATAATAATATTATGATTTTCTGTTCACGCTGCACACTTCGATTATTATGCGACCATCTGTTTACCAATACTGGTATAATAGGTAGGTATCAGTGGCTGCTATGGTTCTTTGCTTCGGGGGAGTGGGGCAATATTTGTTGGTATTCAAATATACACAATACACATATAATAATAATAATACTTTATTATTTTACAGTATGTATATTGTTATTGCCTACTGTCCAAAACGTCTAGGGCCCCTATGCCCCCTCCCCATAAACGCTGCCACTGGCAGGTACTGCAGGAAAATTGAAAAATGTTGCGTGCTCAACATTCGAATGATAACATATAATATGTCACCAGTACTAAATAATAATAATAATAATAATAACAATTTGGATTGTTGACGTTATTAAAAAAAAATAAAACTGGTTTGTTTTACCTAACCATTGTGTTATTATTATTGTTTTAGGAAATTATGATGAAATGTTTTATCACACGTCATTGGTGCACAGTATTCGAGATTTACTATAGTTATCTATATGTTTTGAAGGAAAAAACAAGATAATAGATGCCAGATGATAAACTCAAATCAAACAAAATTTCATAGGGATTTGGGTTTAAGCACGGAATCGTCAAAAAGCAATACCAGTATCACTTTCCTTTTTTTCTATTTTTGCACTTTTGCCCTCGGCCTAACAAAGGTACACGTTCATGTATACACAGGTCTCTATACTGCGCGTGGGATGCGTTCGATAAAACATGTCAGCTAAGTCCGCCGGGTGCACTACGTATTTTATGCCACCCTCGGACTTTGGGATCGACGATCGGGTCTCAAGGGGCAGTACCCTGACTATCACACCTACGCAGTGACTATACGATATCACGATATTATATAGCATCTCGCGAGCATGACATTCGCATCCCTATTTATTTCAGCGGTGTTTTTGACCGGTGAATATTAGTCGTCTTGAATACTATTATATTATTATTGCCTCTGAAAAACCATCGTTCAGTGAAACCTCTGAATACCGGACATTTCCAGTCTCTTTAAATCGGAGGTGTCCGTTATTCAGAATGTTCAGTTTGTAGTTTGTTCCTAAAAAAATGTCCACTATTTTGAGTTGTCAGCGTGTTCTATCGCTATTCAACAACGATTGGATGAATGGGATTAAGGTCCACACACACACTGTATCGATGGGGGTAAGAAACTACTGTCTTCTAGGTGCCACCGCAGTAGCTGTCAGTTGGGTATGGCTACTGTGTATATGTGTGTGTGTGTGTGTGTGTGTGTGTGTGTGTATGTGTAGGGCAACTCTGGTGTCACATTATTTAGAAAAATAAAATATTTCTCTTATATTGATAATAGTCATTATTTCAAAACAAAATTTTAGCGAAACGTTGCAAAGTACATTTATCATATTTTTGGTTAATTAGGCAGTTGCGTAACACATACCTACACATAAATAATATAAGACGTTTGGTATCAATAATTTTTCTTGTTATTTATAGTACGCAAAGCAGTAGGTACTCATAGTTTTAAAAATGATGTTGATTTTGAGTTATGGTTTGAATAATTATTTATGTTTAAATTAAACATACATATACCTCATAGTTCAAAGTGATAAAATACAAGTGTATGTAGAGTTCAGATAAAATGACACAAAACCTAGGTATCAGCCAAATTGATATGGACAGATTATAAATTGTTAGGTATAGGTACCTATAATATCAATCTGCATTAATCAGCTGATGAATGGAATGCTAATTTCCAAAAAATTGTATTACCTAACATACTTGGTAATATAAACGATCCACACGAAAAAATATGCTTAGGTAATAAAATAATAATATCTTATTACTTATTAGGTACACTCATATTAAATCAGTTGGAACTCATGATAATGTACAAAACACGTCGCAGTTGTAGGTACCTATGTATATTATGTTTGTCAATGTTTGTATCATCATATATTACATTTGATTATGCTTACTATATACATGGAAAATGGGTACCTTATATTAAGCATATTGTACCTAAGCCGATCGTTTTCTTTAAAAAATTGCTTCGAGTGTCTGCAAGAGTTATACCTATCTAACTTTTTAAAAGTTACAATTTATTTTTAAATAAAAACGGAATTAAAAAACGTCCTGGGTATTTTATAAGCAGGTCGTTTTGTTTTAAAAACTGTTCGATAAAATAGTCAGACGTTTGGACCAGAACAGATATTTTTAGAAAAAAAAGGTGAAATGTTCAAACGGAATTATTATAAAACGGAAGTAAACAGTAATAAATTCGATTGCCGGCTTGGTAACATAATCATTAATTATGTGCGTGTGTATAGATTATTTAGATTGAATAATTATCATTATTTATTGCATATAGGTATATCATGAAGTATTCTTATATTATTGTACTTACTTAAGTAACACATGCAAAACACCGGCGTGGAAACGATGGCCAGCACAAAGGATATATACGTAAATATAAAGCTCCGGCGATGATGATGGCCATGTTCTTGGCCGTGCTCGAGACCTACATCAGACAATCCGAGGTATAATTGTATTATAATAATAGTAATAAAGTATTATCTAATGATACTATTATAATACAGTGTCAACAGTCCGTCAACTATTGACGTTTATATGGTCGCTCCAAACCGTGTGGGCCTAATACCAAATATCGTGATAGGTACTCACTCATTTTCGAAACGGAAGCTCGGCGTTTCGCTGGCCAAATCACATAGTATGATTGTAGTCACGGTGTGCAGGATGCAGCAGCGGTGTACGAGTCTCAGGACGAGTGCATATCAACAGTGTTCTGAAACGGAAACGAACATACTGGCTGGTGTATAAACACAATATTATACCTATGGGTGCCCATCCTACCCATACCCGTACATTTCCTTATCATGCTCGCATACGTGACCTTAGATAAATCGAAAAACTACAACGGTTTACACAACACACATAATGTATTTTAATAAACAAATTATGAAAATCGTATATTATTATTATTATTATTATTATGCTGTTGTGCGTCTGTGCGCGCGAATACTTTTGCATTTCAGTCTGCTATACTGCAGTGGAAGGTGTAACATAATCATAAGTCATAACATAATAATAACGCGTCGTCGCTGTGTTATAATTCTGTCTGCGGTATTTTGTAAACTATAGTAACAACGAAAAAAAATTGATAGTATATACCGTAGCTAGGTACATACTTTACGTACACGAATCTGGTGAGAAGGTATAGCGTAGGTATTATACCTATGTATATTGGATTGAGCTAAAGCAAATGTGATCTTTTTAGAATTATTAAAATCATAAAATAGTTTATGCGCGCCCGTGAATGCAACCGTTGGATGTTCCGTTTTCTTACAGCTACCTTTTTATTTTATTCTATCTGGTTACTTTTTAAATTTAGCTTTTGATTTAATTAAAATAAAAAGGTACTATCAAGCATACACTACCTAAGAACCTATACACTTATTTATTTTTGAGTGAAGAGGACCTTATATCTGAATTTGCTATCTCCGTCTTACAAACTCATAACATGGGCAATTTAACATTTAGAAGAATCCATTTTACTCTGTTATTTTTAATATTAGAGTGAATTTATCTATTATTATAAATTTAAATGGGTAAAATTGGGGAAAGTAAGTAACCGATGTACTGTAGTAAGTGTCAAGTGTACCTATCGTTATCTAGTGAGTCATTGTAATATATGGTTAAATTTGAAATCAATAAAAAAAGAAATCATGACATACAAAAAAAAAACGATTGTAGAAGATGGATATGATAGTACGGCTGTCAGCTATGTTATATTAGTAAGTATATTTCAATATTTCATGATATTTATATTTATTTTAATACCTATCTATATTGCAGTAGTTGTACTGTAGGTTGAGTTTGTTAATTGCATTTGTTATATTATTAATATTAATACTTAATTACCATTATAATTTATTATTGTTATTCGATTTTGAGTCAATAAAAGCTTACCGTAAACGGCGTAAATAAGTTCGCTCTATAAATAAAGAACACTTCAAAATCAATCAAAATATTTTTAAGCTTAATAATATACATACCATTCAAGTTCCCACGATTAATATTTTTGAATTACAACAAATAATTACAACTGTTATTAATTGATTGAATATAATATAATATCATCCAAATTAGCACTTGAAATGTGTGTAATAAAAAAACTGTGTTTATTTTATTTTTTTAGATTTTTTGATAGTTTAATTATAAGAAGCCTGGGATTATATTTTTAAGTTTTAGTAATAGAGTTTTGTACATTTTTAATTAAAAAATAATGTAGACATTTCCGCTATTTAGACGGTTTTTGTAAAAAATCTTTCTTAAAACGCTCATAAAAAATTATTGTGGATTTACAGATTAATTTTTTTCCGACCTCCCAAAGGATTAACTGGATTCACTTACTTCGCAGAAAAGATATTGAAGTTGGAAATCTAAGTATTTTTACTAAAAAGCAAAAGGTAAAGTGAAACAAAAATAAAAAGGTTAAAAAAAATCACACATCATTGCAAAATCAATACATTCATATAGATTCGTTCAGAACTATATTTATCACTTTTTGGTAATTCAATTTCGAAGCAAATTATGAACATTTTTTTGTAAATTTTAAAATGTTTATTACTTGTGTCAAAATTAAAATATCAAAAAAAAAAAAAAATTTATGAGGCCCCAGATTATATATTCTGTCCTTTAAATTTTATGGAAAGTCAATTCACAAAAATAATAGATTACAATTAATCCACTTAACGTTACATTTACCATGGTATGAATAATTAGTTAGACCGAGACAACACATGCGGGTCTAACATAATCATATCGATGGAATAATAATTTTTTTGTTAACCGTAAAATAACAGCAATCGTGGTCATAATTGCTTGATAATGTATTTGATATTTGCAATATATTTAACATTATAAATCATTCAATCATAATTTTATTAAGTATAAAAAATAAATCACCTGTTCAAACATTTAACAGAATAATTATTTATAAAAAATGTGTACCTAGTACCTACTTGAATAAATTACGATGAGCCATTTTCATAAATGAGATAGGTACCTACATTATTATAGGTCAGCGATGGCAAATTTTTTTAGCTTTACGTTCCAAAAATTATCTGATTTTTTCATTGCGTGCTATTAAATTATAAAAATATTTAACATATTATGATAGATTATAATAACAGAGGTATACCTATATAAATAAGATAAAATTGTGATGTTGTTATTTATTATTAAAAATATAAAATAATATAAATAAGTATTAAATAAGTAATTTTTCGCGTTTCAAAACATGGTAAACCTCAACAGACAAACTAAGATTTGGCAAATTTAAAAATTTGTAAATAGTACAAAACATAAAAAAACATGGTAAGAGAATGACATTGAAATGATATAGTAATAAATCAAATGAGGAATGATATGTGACCTCGTTTGCCAGCTCCATCATCCTGCATAAAGGATCGCTTTTTAGATAAAGTGTAGGACAAAAGATGTTCAAAGTTATAAAATTATAATATTTTTGAATTAAGTTAAAATTAATGTTTAAAAAAAAAAAATGATAAACTCCAGGCTTTGAAAACAAAAAGGTATAATATTTAAACGAAAGTGTAATGTTTTCTAATTGATTTTGGTGGAAAACGGTGGTCTTATACAGAGGTACTAAAAAAACAGCAAATTCAAAGGATTTTGGAAGAAAATAAATAAGGCTATGAATAATGCCAATATATCCATAAAAAGTGTCCTCTTATATATATATATATAATAAAGGTTGTACTAAATTATAAATGATCACGATTATCGAATTCGAGGTCACCGCGATAATAATTTTCTGATAAACCATCAACGTCATTGAATCATAGGTAATTTTGTTATGGCGTTTACGTAGTTATTACCATGGTTTGTTTTTGATATAAATAAATAAATATTCGGTGACAAAGAGATATCAGATTGATCAAAAATGTAAGAAGAAAACAAAATTAATTTTGATTTAATTATTGTGTCATTATTTAATAATCATCTAATGCTTTTACTACCCATGAATATATAATATAATATAGATATCGAAGGGACCGATATTGAAAACCACAGAATTTGGATATCGTATATTTTTTACATTCATATAATATTGTGAACTTTTTATTTTTAAAAAAAAAGTTAAAAATAATATACTATAAAAAAAGGTTTAAGTGTTTGATAATGCACAGAGGTACCTACTAACACACTCGTCAAGGTCAACGATATTAAATTGTAATAATTTATGACTCTGTAAAATAAATTGTTTTTTTTTCTTCAGTTGTCAATTAATTGTTATTTTATATAACTTGACCCTTAGTAGATGTAAAGGTAGAAGCTATATGTGAGAGAATATTCGACGTCTCAATCGTTTATTGCAAAATGTTATGCTGAGTGAGCTATAACTCGTAAATTGATCAGGTTTTCATACTTATCGAGATGCCTATGGACAATAATGATTGTACAGAATCTAAAATATAAATAAACGCATTTAAAAATGTTGGAAAGAATTTTAGAAAAATGTTCACAACATTTATCCGGAAGAGTAGCATTGAAATACCGGAGAAATTGCTCTGCAGTCTGCTTTATTGCAGGTTTTGAGTGTGTAACTCGTCATTGATTATAGATTATTATTCATTATAAAGGTTGCAACACAAAGAACTGTTCTGAGCTGAGACCGTGTGTCAATGTTTGTTGCTAAAGATATTTTATAATTTATTTATATTATTAACAGTTGAAACTTGAATTTATTTTTGCCAAAAACCTTGAATATATTATTATTGTTAATTTCATGTACCATGTCGAACGGTGTGAATAAGTTCGTGATATAAATAGCTTACAATTAGTGAAAATATTTTGAATATGGCACTGTACTATACAAAAAATAACAATTCATATTGGCAAAAGTTTCAAGTCCCTCAATTGAATCAGAACATGATAACTAAAATCTTTAAATTTTACAAAAATTTAAAATTTAAATGTAAATGAATATAAATGTTGTACCTGTTTATTTATTATATTTATAAGACGGTATAAGATAAACTTATGAATAACCTTGTTCTAGTATTACTTTTTCAATCTTAAGATATAAAATTTGAAAATTTAACGAATTTTTGAAAAACTTTTTTTTTGCAATTGTTCGTAATTTTGAAGGATTTTGTCACAATTTTAACTTATAAAAATTATTTATCAAAAAAAAATTGAGCTTATGTTTCTGATATTTTAAATTAGTATAAATGAAGCTAATTGACGAAGAACCTTGTATAATATTTTAAAGCTTTTCGACCAAGAAACATGATTTTCGAATATTTATGAAATCTACGAATTTCATTGAATTTTGAAATTTAATTGTTTACTAGAAAAAATGTATTTAAGTTAATGTTTAAGTGCTGTTAGAACAATTTAATTGAGACGTCGTATTGTTATTTTCCAGTGTTTTGACTTACATACAAAAATGTTATCGTACGTAAATCGAAATTTTTTTTCAATTTTCAATCGTTTATGATATAATAAATAATATGTTATAAAGAGTCAAAATATTTCAACAATTTTATTCTGTCAGGATTTTTTTTGAAATTTTGAAATTTTTTTTAACTTCTTCTACTGAAAATATATTTACAAAAAAATTATTTATTGGTGAAAAATAGCGATGTAAAATTAACAAGTCTTCGCTTCACTCAGAATCTAAAACATTAGAAAAATTATTTTACATTTTAGAATTAATGATATGATATTTAAAAATACAATTATATTTATATAAAAATAGTAATGTGAAATTGATTTAATTCACTAATAAGCCAATTAACTTACTATCACCTACATACAAAAATTCTATTCTGAATATTTAACAAATTACTAACAGTCAATTCATATTTCAAAGTTATTATTTATTTAACATACAAATGTAGAGTTAGTTGATAAAGAAATAAATAAGCAAATTAAATGTTCCAATTCACGAAAGCTTCAGCTAACAGAAAATTATAATCTAATTTGTTTCCGAAATAAATAATACAATTAGTGTATATGTGCCATCTATGATTTCTATAATTTTGTAGACATTTCATATATGTTTAAAATTATATATGAAATGTCTACACAATGGATCGTTAAATATGTAAATAGATATAAGCTTTAGTTTTATATTCATACATTTAGCTCACATACAAGATTATATTATTAATTATTATATGTTTGCATTTTATGTATGATTACATTTTGTTTAAATTAAATTCTTACAAAACTTTATACGTGAACAATAAATCTAATGAGGTTTTATATGCCACGGTTTACATTATTTACAAATTGTAAATTACAATGATTGGTTTTGGTTAAATTAATTTCCATAATACCATCCCAATACCATGTAAAATCGAAAACTTCCAGTGAAAACATGTGATTTTATAAATATGTTTATCCGGGCAACCAATTATACTAAGGTTGTTCATGGACGTTTTAAGTTTTTTGGATATACAGTATATGTTTATTTTTTTACGTTTTAGTATCATGGATAATATTACTTCCTGATATGAACATCATTACTTCTCCACAAACCTTCCCAAATTACAATAGGTACCTAGTTAGGTAATAAGTTAGTAATTATTTGAGAAATATTTATGAAAAAAAAAAATGTTTTATCAGTATTTATTATTAATTATTTCTAAATAGGGTTATTTATTACAAAAATATGCTTAGTCCTATTATTATTTTCTGTTCTTAGTCCAATAGAATTATTAAAAACTTAAAATCAATACAAAATAAATTGCATATAATTATTAGTAAAGATTGTCAATTGACATTTTCAATAAATAATTTTGCCTAATTTAAACTTTTGAGATGGAAAAAATTATTTAACATTAATTACAGTATTGTAAGTTCAAATTAAATTTTCTTCAAACATGGATAGGGATAGTTTTGGCCAAATCTGTTTTAATAAGACAAATAATAAATCTGAACAGGAAAAGTTAGTTATTATTGTAAGACTAAAAACATTTCGGACCAGGTGGAATGTTACAATTTATTATATTAAGCATATTAATGTATAACTACAGTGTAAAATTGTTTATAATGACGTTCAAGGGATCTGGACAAATATATTATAACAACTGATGGTAAAAACAACCAGAATTTAAAATTAAAGTTATTAAAAAACAGTATATTACTTAATATTATATTTTAATGACTAATTATTAGTTTCAATTAGGTATGTATAATATTATTATTTAAGTATATTTTAATTACACAATGTCATCATATTATTTATCATATTATATTAATATTATTCATTACAAAAATCTGTTATTTTTTATTGTAAAATATTTGTTTATTTAGTTTGTTTTTTCAAACTTATATTGTTAATAGACAAAGGGATTCAATCGTTATATGATTGACACGGATTTTGATGAATCTTGAAATTTATTCTTGTCATAAACCTCTGATAATATGATATGTATATACTATATTATTATTATGTATATTGAGTTACAAATGCATCATATTTCGTCTTAATTCACTAACAAATAAACGTTCTGACATACGTACATGGTCATTAAAAGAACTTTATATATAATAAAAACCCATACAAATTTTGCGTATAAAATACTTTTTTGGTTTTGCGGGGACTGCTAATTGTGCGAAATTGAACTCTAAGTATGTCACTACAACTAGTACCACTATAAACGATTATTTCGCAGTATTATTTATTATTATTATTAAACATTATAAATTATTTGTTATAACTTTTGGATTGAGTCGTTCTAATTGTAATGATATTTTCTGTACTAATTATAGTTGATTGTTAATAAATAGGTAATACTATTATTCAAATATTCAATTTAACAAGCACTATTGAATATTCTAGTGAGAGATGGAAAATTGGTAGTTAGGTAATTTTTGGATTATCATTTCAATCGGACTGAGCTAAACTAAAATAAAATTTTGATTGGAACCAATTAATTATATGTGTTAAGTTTGAATAATGGCAAAAAATGCAAAATATATTGAATTAACCAATTATGATTTATAATACTAATAATAATAGTGCCAATATTATATAGCTGATTACACTAAGATGCCCTACTAATACAGTTCTCTTTATCTCATTCGCAGAGCCGTGGGAAGGGAGGTTTTAAAGGGGGACAAGAACCCAAAGTTGGTAAAAGTTGTAACATTTTAAAAGGTGGTCAATGCTTAAACATGTGTGTTTAATAGGGTTGTCAAATATTATTTCCCTGGGGCTGAGGTAAATATAGCTAAAACTGTTATTATAAATTATCATTGCACTGCCTATTTGTACTTTGTTCAAATAAATTTAATGTTATTTTATAAATGACGAACATGTTTTTGTTTTAAGTTATTTGTTTTATTTACGGCTTAAGCTTGTTATGATAAATAATTATAATAAATAATAAATATTATCTTATTTGCAAAAAAATGCGGAATAAACTTCCATTATTTAATTCTGTAGATCATAAATCATAAACATTTGAAAATTTCCCACTCTTGTTTAATACCTTTAAATCAATAATCAAGTACGTAGTGACCTAACAATTTGACCTCAAATTCTAACCTATAAACTCCTAATCATAATATATTCTAGTAGTTTATTGCATTTTGGAATGCTATTCAAGTTTAGAGGATTTGTGTGCACTGTGAACATCTATAATATTATGATTACAGTGTAATTTAAATGCAATTTTTTAGGTTAGGCAAGGTTTGGGTAAGTTTATAATTTTAACAATTAATTGTGAACCGGCAGGTAAGCATATGTAATAATTGTTAATTATGGAGATTAGTTATTATAACGAAGCTAATAACCATCATAATATGGGTATTTGGTGATTTGAAAATGTTCAAAAATAAATTCAATAGAATACAATTTTACATATTTTATTTAATGCACAATAGAGGACGAGGTCGTCGTGGTAGTTGGCGGTTGGCTGTGAAGTGACTCTGACCGCGATGAAGAGGGGGCCCAAAAGTTGACGGCCAGTAATTGATGCAGGGCCATCCCGAAACTCATTTGACAACTAGATAGTCTTCAAGAGATTGGCTAACTCGGGGACGTAAGCTCTCACTTGCAGGAACCGTACGGTCTAGTGGCTCGTCGGCCTGGTTGAGTTTGGCGCCGAGAAC
>PVMI01088854.1:0-10681 GCA_008528875.1 Aulacorthum solani
TTTGCCAGCCAAGTCGTATCTGGTGTTGTAGAAATCAAAAGACTATCGACTTTTGTATTTTAAATACTCTTTAACTTAAGTATCTTAAATCATTTCTAATGTCTAATACTTAAACATGATTTCTAACTAGCTGGTACACAAAAGTTTGGTTACAAGTGATTTGGTTTCGAAATTTTCCCTTGTACATTTTAATATGATACATAATTAACATAGAAAAGGATATCCGGTTTAAAGCACTTTTTATTCGGTCGATTTTTAGTCGAAAAACGTTTATAGGTACAAAAATATTTTTATTGAACCTAACCTAACCTTACAAAATACTGTAATATAATAAGCTGTATACTGCACTTAATAATACAAA
Organism: Aulacorthum solani; assembly: GCA_008528875.1. NCBI lineage: Eukaryota > Metazoa > Arthropoda > Insecta > Hemiptera > Aphididae > Aulacorthum > Aulacorthum solani. Next base: position 362 of record PVMI01088854.1, read on the forward strand.
TTATTAATTTTTAATCGCTATATTACTCAATATATTACTCGATATTGGTATAGTGTATACCGAATAAAAGTATTGCAATATAATTACGATGCACATTTTGACTCGGATCGTGCGCTACAGGTGTGGCCAGGAGACCAGGGTGGTGCCAAGAATCCTACAGATGCGCAATCACTGGTACAAGTCGTCCAAAGAGTCGCTTCGGCTGAAGGAAGCCGGAGTCTCTGAAGAAGTCATCAACTCCGCAGTCGCTTCATTCATTCTCGAAGTCATCGCACGGCACGGGGTGCCGGCACCCCGACTGTGCAACAAAGACCCGCTGGCGCTGAAGTCCATGGACTATCTGAAGGTGTTGTTTCCCAACGCCAAGTACATATTCATGGTTCGCGACGGCCGAGCAACCGTCCATTCGATCATATCGCGTAAAGTGAGTAGTAAACATTTTTAAAAAAAAATTATGTTAATTCATTCACCCCCCCCCCTCCCCCCAAAAACATTTTCAGTACCTATACCGTGTATACGAATTAATTGTGCATATAGAGAATAAATATTTTACGGTTTTCATTGCTTATAGCTTTTAAAGTTAATTGTAAATGTGTTAAAAATTGAAACTTGTTTTTAAAAAACAACGATCACTGCAGTGCTTTGTAAAATGTATTAGGTATGTTTATATATTTTTATTATACTATACATTTTCATTTATCGGTCCACTATAATAGATAAATTATCCACAGTCAATTACGAAAATACATTACCATTCGTTCATTAAATATTATCTTTATTAATGTTCTTGTAAAGTAAGTTATACGGATGCCGTTCATATTTTATAACAGCCAATGCTGAAGCTTTAGGTCATGATATCGGTAATCTAATAATAAATCGTGTATCAATAAACCGTATAATATTGTAGCGTATTATGTAAATTGTCATAACGTTGTATTATCGTATAATATTATGTATTATATATAGACATTATACATAACTACATGAGACCGTTGAGTTTTATCGATTTAAAATGTTAATCGATGGACGCGTATCACTATTATAGCGATTTGATCGCAACTGCTGAGTCGCGAAAGTATTTTAGTCCTTTGTGGTATATATACCACAACAACATTACCTATATAACTTAAACAGTTAAAGAGTTAGATAAAAAGCTATGTATGCTTTTCTATCTATTCTACGACCTGTTTGCCTTCACTTGTTAAACTATACACTTTTTCAAAGTTTCGAACTTGTTTTTTTTTATTTGACTCGAGCAATATAGATACTTAAAAATACTAATAAATTCTGAGTCGATCTGTATGCATTCTCCGTGCCTCACACGAGCTTTCACAGTGGGGCGCAGTACTTATTGTATGAAATTCAAATAAAATAGAATAAATAAATGTGATTTGTACCTATTGAATTATACCTCTCTGGAGTAACGCTTTACCCCGTGTCTATATCTAATAGACATTTTAAGTGGATGAGGTAATAAAAATAGTTGTGATGACCATATTTATTATCCCAGAAAATGTGAGAGACATTTTCTTATACTATATAAATAGTTTTCATTCACATAGATGAGCAATACGATTGGAACAAATCTACAATAAATAAATAAATAATAATATGACGTGCTTTGAGCAAAAAACTAATTTCGTTCACACCTCTTTTTTTAACGAAAATATTAACTCAAGTCCGCGCTGCAGAGTACAACAATACATAATATACGAAAACTAACTCCTCTGAATGTGAATGAATGCAACGATCTTTTGGATAAAATACGAACGTTAATGGCCTTATTAGGTACCAGAATAATTTCAAAACTTGATAAACTTTAATAATTAAACTTTGTGAATAAATCAAATAATTTAAAAGTTTATTTACGAGAGTGCCTTATACAATATTTAATACGTTTACGATGCCTTAATTTTATTCAGCTCAAAACGCTTTCATAATTCATATTAGTTTATTTTCGCTATGACTGAAAAAGTATTTTCTCGTCGGTCGTTTGCGGCCCACGGGGTATTATGTTATACATTAGTATAATATATAATATTATGGATGTATTAAATATTGTGAATTAATTATGTGTACCTATTACCGTATGTATGGTTTAATTTGTCGTTATTTTGGTATTGGTGTGCCTTAACAAATATTATTATACGCCACTGTGAGTAGGGTCGCGGCGGCGTCAAAACGTCGGACAGTCGAATCAGTCCTGCGTCAAATCTGACACATATATAATATTTTTGAATTATAAAATGAATTGATTAATATTTTGATTGCCGAACGATTTGAGTCGAACCGACAGACGAACGTACCTATAGGTAAAATTCGATTTGCATACAAACGGCGCCGGTCTGTTGAAAACATGAGGATCGTATAAATTAAAATCGGCAAGACTATATAGGAACTAAAATTTTACTTTTTAGTGTTGAACTTGACGTATCAGTGCGTTTTAGTTTGTTTGCAAAACAAATAATTTAAGCAACCATTAACCGTATACAAGTCATACCTGCAGCTTACCTTTAAACAAAATCCGTTTGGCTTATGTTTTGCCGTAAGTATATAACAGGTGGACAACATTTGGATTTTTCGCAATAGTTTTTGAAGCCTGTTTTTAATTCTCATAGAACACTACAGTATAATACTTATGTGAAACACTAAAAAAAACCTCTCAAAAAGACAGTGTCGTTGTGGCAATAACCATTTCACGTATAACGATTTTACAAGAGTAACATAATATTATACGCATATTATGTACCGTACAGTTACGTAGTTAATATTGTTATGATTTTGTCTTATTTTCCCGAAATCTTTACTTTTTTATTTTTTTTATCACTGAATCATAAACATTAAGCCTTTTCACGTTTGACATAGGTGACAATCACTGGTTTCGACTTGAACAGCTACAGACAGTGTCTGGAAAAATGGGACGACGCCATCGGTGTCATGTACAAAAACTGCAACAAAGTCGGGTCCGGCTACTGTCTGATGGTGTATTACGAGCAATTGGTGCTGAGGCCTCGGGCCACGTTGACCGAGATTCTCAATTTCCTGGATATCCCGTGGAACGAGACGGTGCTCCACCACAACGAAATGATCAACAAGCCCGGAGGGATCGCCCTTTCCATGTAAGTCAAAGCCTAACCTTGTACCGATGTTTTCTTTTTTTTGACTGTGGAAAGTTTTTGGGATTTTTTCTTGACCTTATTTTAATTGCAAAACATAAGGGTTTCAATAATATCACATTATATACCACATTTTAAAAGTATTTAAAAAAACTCGCCTGGTAGGTAGATATGTATCAAGGTTAACTAAATATTTGTGGTTTTTATATAATGTAAGAATGTAATTTGATTTTCAATTTTACTAACAACCTGTCACTCATCAGTTATTTATTAGCATACTTGATTACCTTATTTTATTCTCTATATAATATGATTTTTAACCAACTTCTTACCCCTTGTTATGCCTATCGTTTTCCGGCCACTCATTTCATTTTTTTTTCTTTGACACTTCCTAATTAACAAAATTATCTGTTTTAATTATTATTGTGAGTAAAATTACAACAGCCAACATTTTTTCACTCGATTATCTTCATTACACTATTTATACTATTTAAGTAAATAGAGGTTAGGTAATGGTAAACTATTAAATTCTGCTCGTAAAGCTTATTAACTGCATTTGTTCTGTATCCAAGATGACTTATATAATAAGTAATATGTGTTTAGAAAAATGTTGTCTGCATCAGAATAACATTGAATTAAAAAAATAGAAGGTGGTCGTTCAAAAAATGTAAAAATAGCCAAAATCTCTATAGTAAAAAAATGTTATGAAACAAAAGTCTAAAGGATGACGAATGAAAATTAAATTTACTCAAATCCTTTATTACATATCATTTTTGGTAAAACGATTTATGTATTTAATGGTGAATTAATAATTTAATAAATGTGTATTTCCGTAATATTATTGATACACAAAAGCCAAAATGATATTTTCAAATCTTAATTTAGAATTCCGTATGCGGAAAATTTCCCGCGATGTCCATAACGATAATAGGCTGTGATAACCCTTACAAAACAAAAAATCTCGTCCCAGCAAACATTTCCTAAATCGGTGACCCATTGATTTTCTCCGGGATAAAGAAACGAGCTTAAAAGTTTTCGATAGAGTCGTATCTCTGCCACAGACGTAGGATATCATATATTAGAATAGGCAAATAAGGTACAAAATATTTCGTATTCCCCCCCCCTTTATCAAGATGTATCACATCTTTCGACCGACACATCAGCAGTTACGTGCCACATGTCTCGAAACACTTGTGTAGGCGATTTACTCAACAGCGTGTACATCACCGATTTAATATAGGCCATATAGTTTAGGGATATAATATGATAGTCATATGATAAAAACGTTAAGTTTCATCATCCATGTGATAAAATATTGAAAAAAAATTCTATTTCAATGGTTCTGAAGATAAAATATGATTATAATTCTGCAAAGATTTATAAAAAAATATATATTTTTTATTATTTACGAAAAACAATTCACCTCTAAAATACTATATTATAATATTATATTCCATGTTTATATATTGACACATGTGCAATAAAGTAGTTTTTTACAAGTCGTAAAATCGATATGTACAATCGTATAACCTAGCACTGGTTGTCGTGTAACTTTTAAATATACCTCTTGATTTCACGTGAGTTCGTCGAATACCACTAAGCGACTACCGTTAAACTCAAATGATAGTAATGATAATAATTGGATTAGTTATAGAATAGTTTCCTAGCATGAGACGTCGTATAACGTTCGCGAAGTTTATACTCGACTTTGCCACCCCTTCATTGTCTGTGAGGGTTATCGTTTGCCAATCATGGACCGTACATCTTATTCTCGCATTTTTTTTTTCATCATCTAATTATAATATTTACACAGGGGTCTCTACCCTCCTATACTTTACTAATCTTACCCTTTTTTCCGTCTTTAGTGAGCTTTGCCCTATTATGGTTCTTACACTAATTGTGTCCCTCCTTTAGGATTTAATTAAATGATTGTACGATGATATAAATATTAGTATATTGCCAAAGTATTACTATCATTATCATAAATCTATATTCTACAATATTATGGCATGTTTGGGATTTTTTAAAAGGTAGGTATAGACAATAATGAAGGCACGCTATCAATTTTTCGAAGTCATTTAAAATACAACGATTAAATAGTATATCATCTATGGTCTTAATTAAAACACTATATATAGCTGTATATCAGGACTTCGACCCGGAAACAAATGAACAACTATAAAATAAGGCACTATACCGGTGTAACTATCGTTTGTGAACTTATTCGATCTAGAAGGGAAAACCACCTGTGTCGGATTGGATGTAGAACTCGGTATATTTTCTAGCGTGGTTCAATACTCCAAAATTACCTGATATATCTCTAAAACTGAGTATATTTCGAATATATAAACTTCAAGCATACAGATATTTCCTTTTAAATATTTTATAAACTATAGAGAAGTCTCCTTTCTATTTTGTTTGTCTATATCTGCAGGTTGCCATTCAATGTTACATAATCATTATTTTATTTTCTGTAACGATAGCAACCTTATCCCCGTGTAACACAAAAAAAAAACAATCGATTTTTGTGAACTGAAACGAAATTAATGTATGAGCCACCCTAATGGCAACCTTTTGGGGTTTAAAAACAAAGCTACTTGAACACTCCCCGAGTCTTAAGAAATATGTGTGCGAAATTTGGTGCATATTGGTTCAGTATAGATTTCAAGCTTATAAGCTTACATTTAATTTAAAATATATAGATTATCACTGGCTTAGTCAACTATAAATGAAAAAAGTAGAGAAAATATGAAACCGCTCCTCTGTACAGGAACAGTTCAGTGTAACTATCGCCACATGGTAGGCATTGTATTGTAGGATAACTTGTTAGTTTTGAATTCAATAATGAAAAACTATTCGGAGCGAATAATGTCAACATTGTTGGTAACCAAGGTTACCAACCAATATTATTTTAATGATAATAATATTACAGTTTCAACAAATTTTAGTATTTTTTATTTTTTATTTTTTTGGTTTATCTATTATTTGAAAATGTTGTGTGAATTTTCAATTTTGACCTCCCAAAAAAACCAACTAGATGCAATTTGGTACAAGATAACTCCATCAACCATTTGTTGATCAGAGCATTATATTTATACTAATTGTTCTAATAAAAGTGTCCTCTGAAACAAAAAACTATGTATATAATTATGATACAAAGACACATAAACATCATTGTGAAATCAATATACTCATCGCCGCATTCTGAATTTAAAACTATATAAATAGAATACTACATTAATAAGTGATATTTTTTTTAGCCAAACATGAACGTTTAGGGCTTACGTTCAAACGAATATAGTTACCCTCAATGGCCACCCTTAAAAGTCTCCCTTCACTCTCCCTTCACTGGTTGGTATTGCTTATAAGTGAAAAACAAGTTTCCACCTCCTCGCCACATAAACTATTTATAGAATATAGCCTGCAATATACGTGATTCTTATGACTCTTGTTTTTTGCCACAGGGTGGAACGTTCGTCGGACCAAGTGGTCAGGCCGGTGTACCAAGAAGCTTTGACCAAATGGGTGGGCCAGATACCCGACGATGTGGTCAACGACATGGCTAACATCGCACCCATGCTGAGCACGCTTGGGTACGACCCGGCGGCCAATCCACCCACATACGGCATCCCGGAAAACGAGGCTGTGCCGGAGCATCAGTACGAATCTAGTGCCAGCGGAGATGCGAAGCACACGACCACGCGGAGGAGGAAGCGGTAGTCGAAATACATAAAATATTATAAATATTTTTTTTTTCAATTATTTCACACTTCTTATTATTGTAATCGTTTAAATTGTGTGTGTGTACAATGTACAGGTGCCTACTATAATATATATAAACATGAACAAAATAATATTAAAAATATTTTATTGATTGCAGAACGGTTTGTCAAACGTGTGTACATATAGTTTATATTAAATAAATATATATTACTATTTACATATATATATATATTTATATTCATGATAATAATATTAATTGTACGTTTGTATGTATATGTTCTATACTTAATTATATTACGATGATGTTGGGTATTATAAATATGTACCTAGTTAATAATGTTTGTACGTTATTATTATTATTATACTATTGTTCACGTTTTTTTTAAACAATTTTTATATATACATCTATATATATTTAAATATTATATTTTATTATTAACTTTCCTTTTTGTACTTAGATGTTTACACCGATTACGAGTGAGAGAGTTCTTGTCGATATTTATAGGATCTGTTTTTTTTTTTTACATTATTGTTATAAGACGACAATCTCATTAATTTTTTCGACTTTAAAATGATAGATTTTTTTTCTTCAAATATAGTAAGACTTGTATAATTTATAACGTGTTATTTTCTGTTAAATGCAGGGCATGATTGTTATGTTCATTGTATTCATATGCACCCACCACTGTATTAAAATATAATCTCTATCTTGAAACATATCTAAATGTGTGCTTTGGAACATTTCCCAATTTAAAGTTAATAAAGATACCCAGCTAACACCATACTATAACAATTTTGACTAATTGAGTAGGTTACATGTATAAACTATAAACGATACTTAGGTACACTTTATTATACCACTGATACAATAACTATGATCATCGCTAAGTGCGAACAGCGAATATATTTCAAAACTGGGAAAATTAATCAATTAATCAACCCAGCTAAGTTTTAATAAATACAATGAAAACATTTAAGTATACTCACTCTTTAAGTCAATAGGTTTTTGTGCGTGATTTTACCTAATAGGCAGAGCCATGATTGATAAAATGTATTAGTAATTTCATCGTTAACGAGTGAACCTATCAAATTATATTAAAATTAAAATAATTAATTTGATTTAGTATGAACTGATCAGTTTTAATAATATTTCAAAGTGACTCGTGATGTAAAAAAGTGAACATATTATCTAAACTTATTCAAAAGCCTTATGTCAATGCCTATAATATATCGCGTAATATATGCGTAACCTATACAATGTAATTATTTGTGAGCTCATTATTCTGAAATGAATTTTGTTTTAGAAAATCCCAAAAACCTACTGAGACAACATGACATCTGCAGTTTTAAAAGAATCACTTTTTATGTAGCTCTACGCCAAAAAAACTCTGTTATTCCAACATCCTTTGTACTTATTGTAGGTACTACACACGTATAGATTGTATAATTTTCTAAAAAAAAAAAATACAAATTTCACTGTAGTTATTTTGTTGAGCTTGTACATAAATGTGATAAAAATAACCCTACGACGGTTTCATTAGTTTGTGAACACTTTAATCAATTTTTTACATTCTGTATAAGTTCATCCATCTGTCATGCACTTCGTGAAGTCAAATCGAATACCAATAGAATATATAGCCAATCACTATCCGAATGTATGTCGAGACTAATTGATTTATTCCACAGTAGCTTATAGAACGAGATGAATGATTAAATTATACTTAAAATATATAATCTAGACAGATACTAAAAGTTTCATTCTATCGTTCAATCGGTCATTAGCATATATTATTATAATATTTTTTCTTCAAAAATGTCGAAACTGATATGTTGAAGAAACGTATAGTAGTAGTAATGAAAAAAAGGCAATTAAGACTTCGAATATATATTAAGAATAGTGATAAATGTCATTACAGATTAAAAGTTACTGAAAATCAGTTTATTTCGACAAAGCATACTGAACCAACCAATTTACAAACTATTGTAGGAAAATATTTAACGGTGTACATCGATCAAATCAATTTTTTAGATAATTTTATAATATCCACGGAGATTAATGTAATCCAAATATTTTGATTGTCTTTGTGAACTTAACTGTATTTTAGACGATAAAAAAAATATTTTTTTACGATCAAAGTATTTAAGTAACATATTTAAATTTATGGTAGGTACTTGTATTCTAATATTTATAGCATAGTACATTTAAAATAGTTTAAATTGCTGAATCGTTTTGATCCGTCAAGTCTATTAGATTATATAATAGTGTACTGTCTAATCAAACTAATTTGTTGATAAATTACAAATGACAACAATATTTAATTAGCAACAACAGGTTATAATTTTATTATAATGTTAAGTAAAATTTGAATACTTCTTTAAAACTCCTGGAAAAATAAATATGTAATTATTTAAATTTATTGAACAAATAAAAGTTATTCACTAGATTATTGGTATAAATGCACTTAACAAAATAAATAAATTGAACCTTACGTTTATATTATATAAAATCATTAGCTATGGACTCCAAAAAGCCATATGTTTACCTTTGGTATTAATTGTGTACAAATAAAACGTTCAATTCGTTTATTTATTATTTTAATATCCTTAAAGAAAAATTAAAAAGTTATCTTATGAATGTTTTTACACGTCTTAATGTTTAGTTTTGCATTATAAATTTTTGTCAAATTTCAATTATTGTTTTGCTATAATAATTGGTTAATGTCCTTATATGATATTGTGGTACTACCGATTGACTGTTGTTATTATTTAAGGTGTTAGAGGAGCGTTGAATATTGATTGATACCTGTAGGTAACACATAGAATTAATAGAAATCTTCTGTAAGTGATAACAAAATACTTTTGAATAGCGAACCTACTTTGGATGTCTCAACTGCCATTATTAATTCAGCTCGGCGTATTCTATCTAATATTTATAATGGGTCAATTCGTGCTGCATTTTTGAAAAATGATATGCTTTAATGTTATCGCCACTGTAATTTATGATGGGAGTCATGAATAAGACTTGCACACATGTAATTCCTATGTGTTACTTTTTCATACAAGCATTTTGTTCTCATGGCATATTTGTATGAATTAATGATCAGAATTATTTCGCCACAAGTCAGTTATTACTATTACAATTTTATAATACTATAATTAATTCCCTTTTATTCGTTTTATGTGAACGTGTATTTTATAATATATTGATTTTAGATTCTGAGCAGAGATATGAATGTATTGATTTTACAATGATGTGTGTTTTTTATTTTTTTTTTTGTATCTGTGTACACGAGAAGTAGTCGAAATGATGCTCCGATTTTCAACTGCAGTAGCTTTTCTGGTTCGAAAGTGAATCTAGTTGATTCATTAGGGAGGTCATTTTTTGAAATTCAAAATAGTTTTCAAAAGCGCCGACAAAAACAAAAGAAAAATTAAGGGGAAAAACGGGAATTTTTACGCAAAATCAATTTTCGAGAAAATC
>PVMI01088855.1:0-13808 GCA_008528875.1 Aulacorthum solani
GTTTTAATTGATATTTAATGGAGGGTATAATATGATAAAGATAATCAAAATTGAATTAAACAACGATAGAAAACTCGGGGAAGGGGACAACGATGATGCTCTGTATTTTTTTTTTTTTTGTAACGATTTGAGTGAAAGCTTACTGTTAAAACGTGTATGGGATTTACTACAAATATAAAAATAAAAAAAAAACCATAAAGATCTCACAGTCTAAACGATTCTAAAATCTTAATTGTTTCGCCTGTATTATCATAATATCAAATCGGTATTATATGATCCGTTAATTCTTTACTTTCTTCTAACTTTATGTGTGTTATACACATATGCTACAATTCAACGCACATTTATATAAATAATAGTTGCTATAGTGAAAGAGTAGTATTTCCGGACACAATTTTTATCTGATTACCATATTTATGTATATACTTGGTCAACTACCATATAAATGCATTATATGCGTACACTTGGGCGTATATATTTATGATAATATAATGTATTTATTTACAATATGCATAGTAAATATTTCCCTGTTACCAAGTATTACAAATAAAAGTATAAAGAAGCCTAACAAGGAACAACTCTAAATTAACATCAATCTAACCATACATTATAATAAGTAATAACAATATTAAAACACTATTTTTTTTTTTGTGGATAATTTAGATTAAACAGAAATTATAGTGTAATATTATTCTCGTTCTGTACATGCAACTTATTGACTTTTAACTTTAAATATAAACAGTACATTGCAGTATAATCAATTCGTATATTATGATTTAATTAATTCTTTCAATATAAGTCTATTATTTTTCCATAGCTACACGTGCAAATTTTATTTTATTCTTCCTTGTATTTCAAATAATTAATAAGATATTTATTTTCTTAATTATATTATAATTTATAAAGTTTGGTTAATTTAAAGCTGCTAAGTTTTCAAACAAGTAAATTTAAATAAACAAGTAAATCCAAATATATTTTTAATTACTTCAAAACACTGCACACACATAAAATAAAAAGACGCAATGAATATCGAATTATATTATTATAATAAGTACATATGCCCCTAGTAAATATTTAGCTGCATGCCAGTTTTATTTTAAACGAGCTACTTAATAGTTGAAGTACTATTGGCCACGCAACATCTGTACAGTGTATACCTAGAGTTAATTGACTACTCCACAAAGTCTGCATTATGTGTTGACCATGGTTTCCGTATTTAAATTCTATAATAAAATACATTTTCTGTACCATATGAGGGGAACAAGAGAATCGACTTTCTTATTTCCTCGAGGCCCTACTGGAGATCCGTGGAAGATCAACTGGGTCAATTATCTTTGACACATGCTTACATTGTTTACCAGCATTATCATATATCATTGTTGGAAAAAAATCACAACAAACTTTCTTCTCTTTAACAAATATGTAAAGCACATATAAACTATATTTATATTATATACATTGAAAATAAGTCAAAAAACAAACAATAAGGTAAAATTGTGTATTTTGAATTATCAGTAGGTAAGTGAAAATCGAAAGTTAATATATGTTACTTCTATACTGCAATGGAAACATAACGTTTGCGACCAGATAAATAGTTTTTTAACAAGTGACACGTGTTAACTAAAGATATCTTAAAGGAACGCCCAGTTATAGTATGTATATAGCCAAGAATTGTGTCAACTACTTAATCATTTAATTACGCGCATTTCTCTGTATGATATTCTTTCCATAAGTAATATGATTTATAGTATGAGTCTAAAATACTATTGTTTTTTTTTCACCTGATGAAAGTATACTACGATTTCTAAGTACCTTATAAAATGTTTAAACATATATATTAAAGAAATGTTTGATATTAATATTAATCTCGAAATTAATGAACATAATCCAGAAATATACTCAATATTATAATCACAATACATCGCTTAACTTCGCATTTAACTACCTATCTAAAATGTATCTTCAAGCCCAATTCATATATATAAATACATCAATAACTTTTCAAAAATATTTCAAATGATAAATATAAAACGAACTCACATAAACTTATTATCAAATAAAAATATCTAATATCTATATTTAGTAATAAATACGATTGTCTAAATAATAATCGATATACTTTGAGCGTATTAAATGTACACTGCAGTCAAATTCAAAGCAATTTTAACCTATAAAAATGTAATTAAAACATTCCATTCAAATAAAATTGATAAAAATTCATTGTTTTAAAAACACAAATAACATTACACATTTTAATTAAATCGTTTTGCGTGAATCTTTTTAAAGTGTGTGCTAAAAAAAGTTTATATTTGTAATAATAATAAAAAGAAACATTAAAAATATATAGGTACCATAACAGAATTCCAAATACTGACTTACGCGTTGTTGAGGGATTTAAGTTTTTCAGAAAAGAAAGTCATAAATTTATATCATTCATATTCCCTAGAGGATATCACCCTCAAAAGAAAAATTATAACTTACAACGTGTTTTATTTATTTGAAGATTTCATATTACAGAAAATTGAATAAAAGAGCGATCAAAATATGACATCAAAACTATTACAAAAAAAAACTAGTCATATAATATCATCCATAATAATAATAATAATAACCTGGAATAAATCAGTAGATCGTATATTGTTTAAGTAATGTACCACAAATAAAATATGAATCAGGTACATAATAAATAGACATTTTTAGTAATACCTAAAACTGTAAACTGCACCATTTTTATACAAATTATAGGTAGGTATTAGGTTCATATGATTAGTTATTACTTTCAGTCTACACAGATTTTGGATAGTATGATAATATAAATTATCATAATCATTTTCAACTCCAACTCTGACTGTAATAACTAATAACACAGGTATCACAGTTGATTTTATTTTTCAAAAAAGCTGGGGATCTCGTTTTGCCGTACTAGGATTTGAGTGTACCGAGGAATGTACCTTGTCATTGCAGAGGACACTGATAAGAAAATAATGTGTTAAAATTGAATTCAGAGATAATAAACATTTTACATGAAAATAAATTCTGAACTAACTACTGCGGAACGAGACCGCTGGATAACTATCTATAAATAAGGATATAGTATAATATGCTATATTAGTATTATATGTAGTACTATAGTTTGGTAAGTTGAACTAATTGTTGTCAAAAATATATTACCAACATTATACCTTAAAAACCAAGGTTTATGTACAGTAGAATTATGTGTATGGGTTCTTGATATAAATAATAAATACCTTAATATTAATCTATACATCTCTACAATATACGCAATGCTTACAAATTTCAAATTATTGCAATTTATATTTATTTCAATTAAATCAAAATAACTAAAATTGATTTAGAAATAAACGATTTATACGCTTGAATATCCTGTTTTGTCAAAATTTCAGTTTCTAAAGATATGAAAAATTCAAAAATTTGTGAATATATTATGTAATATCGATAATTTTAAATTTCCATAAGAACAACTTCAGATGTAACTTGTATTGCATTTTTAAGTTTTTCGGCAGAGGATTTTCTCAGCGTGTAATGTTAATTTAAATAAATAAAACAAATCGATCATTTTAAATGTCTATAATAGCTTAAAAAAACTCAAAAAGGACTAAAATATTTAGAAAATGTAAACTATGAACAATGAAGGTAGATAATATTATTTTTAATAATTATAATTTAAGAGTGGGTACTGTACACTATTTAATCGATGAAATAATGAAACATTCGTTCATCAAGATTCAATTGTGTAAATGCATTTAAAATGTTTGAACACTTTGTTAAATACCATTTTATCCAAATCTAATCACATATAAATAGAATGTAAGTATAACTACTATGTACTTAAAATTGTTTTTATTCAACAACTTATAATTCACTAATTTCACTAGGTATAATGTTAACCATATAAACATAATTACTCGCATAATTAAATTGGTATCTTTGCGAAAAGAATACATTCCATGCCAAGTGGTCACAACTCACAGTCGATTTAACAACAAACACAATAATACAAAAAAATAACCGCGCAAACGTGACTAAGAAATGAATTATAATAACTATTATTACTATCAATATAAAATAAACAATTAGTTTATAATAAAACCTAAAAAGTGATTAAAATAACATCACATACATGATTTATGTATTTAATATTACATTCTAATATGCTATGCAGAAAACCAAGTAGGTATATACTCGGTATTCACAATATTATAAGTATGTAACAATACTGTTTATTAAACAGCAAATAAAATATACATTAATTGCAATCTAATATTTTAATGAAACATAAGTTAGTATTATATAAGAAACTAAATCGCACATATAGGTATTAGCAAATTGCATAAATGAAAGGAAATCATATTTTCAAGTTGCTTTTATTCTTTTTTAGAAATATTTATTCATTAAAAAAATTACCGATATCTAAATAGAAACTTCAAGATTTAATTCATTAAAATAGTAATATTACTACTAGCTGCTTAACATTGGTAGCTAATAAAAATTAGTTATAACTTTATAAGATAATAGTATTATTTTAAGAAGACGCTATACCCATGCTCATTTGTTAGTTGTCCGCGACTTACAAACGTGTGACACGGCAAATTTTTGTTCACTTGTTTCAATTGTTTGCTTTTAGTTTTGATATTTGAGTGAATTGTAATTCTTAAGCTTCGGGTTTTTATTCAATATTTAAATTTTCAAACAAGATATGAGTATGTAAAATATCACTAACTAAAAATGCTCATATCTTCCTTTAAAATTGAAGTATCAAATAAATAGCCGATGCTTAAGCATAGATAAAATTCTTACCTAAAAGTTTAATAATAGGTCAATTCACACTAATATTAAAACTAACCTCTCTCAATCGAAACTCGTGAACAAAAATTTGACGTGCCACACGTTTGTAACGAAAATGTGGTATTTCGTACACTATAGGGTCCGTTTTAAAGTAGGTTTTTAGAAGTTTTAAATTAGGTAAATATACCTAACGTTCAACTAAAATTATTGAGGTGATCAATGAAACACATTTAAACGTTTGAAAAATATCAGCCATTCATTGCAGAGTTCATACTATACATATATTATAAGTCTTGTAAACTTCAAATATTTATTACAAAAAACTGCAAGTATGAATACTTTTAAAATATACATAGGTATACTGTTAGATTATGATATCGATACCTAACAGCTTTGAACTTTCTAGTTTTAGTACAGACTATAAAATATTCGATCAAATTGATTAAAATAAATCTAAAATAATAAAAATGTTGCCAAATATTTAGTATACCTACCTCCGTTCAATTTTGTTATCATTATTGGTACTTTACAAAATATCACCCAAATATCATTAGGTAGTAAAGCTTTTGTTTTAAAAAAAACGTATAACCATTTATTATTAACTCCGGTATTAACATATTTAAAACAAAAAAATTCTGAATTAAAAAATTACGTCATCAAATCAATAATCTCATACTTTGGTCCTCCACAAACAGTTATCTTCGAGGTTATATTCATAGCATAAAGAAAAATATAGCAGAGTAATAATTCGTACAATTCGAAAGCATGTCTCCGATGAATGCTGCATATTTTGTGAACCTCGCCCATATTATAACATATAACCACCTAGGAAAATGCCATCATATATATATATAAAGATTATAACACATACGCATATTATGTATACATGTGATTTAAACTCCACAGGTCGTTTATATTCCTTTTAATACGTTACAAGGTTTTATTGGCTCCTAGTACAGATCGTATACGTATAGGTACGCCGATATGAAAAACATAGGTAATTCAGTTACACAAGTTAACTTTTTTACCAATTTAATTTTTATAGCTACCTATATAGTTGCATTGGTTTATACAATTTTTCCAAGTTTGAAATGTTCGATACAGGCAGTTTAATACATTTAACTTTATAGGACCGCATAACATTATAAGATCTATGTAATGAGATAGAATACTATACTGTAGCAGATACAATCGACTAGTATGAAAATAACAATACTAACGATGATTTAAATAGCGGTCGATATAATCATGGCACATTTATGTTATGGTTATAACTTATAACTTATGTAATACGATTATGGTCACAAATGGTATTCTCAGTATTGTCCACAAATTACTATACTTTTGCACTTTTGAACTAGATAATACCATTTAAATCACGATCATTCACTGTTAACTGTTAAATATACTGCGGATACAAACGATTTATATTTAAGATTTATCAAAAATTCATTGGCTATTTAAAACCATACTCATATATTACATGTGCCACAATCAACTCTTACAATTTATCAATTAAGAATGATAGACGTTATTGACAATGTCGATAAAAACAAGGTGCACGCATTATATGTGTACCTATGTATTTTAGTAAATATCATTTAAATTTGAAATATGTTTGCTTTCTATTCAATATTCATTGATCGTCGTACGGGTAACGTTGTAAAACATGTTCATTTCCTATTTGGGGTGCTCCCTAGTTTACTGAAACCCAAAGAGGCTCGTTCAAGGTTGCGGTGTACAAGACACCACACACGACTTCCCATAAACGAAAAGAATGTCTAGTCAGAAATGTCAACATGATAACTTATTTATAATAAAAACAATAAAATCTAAAAAACACTCAGAACTGAAAGAAATTCTATAAATTTTATATTTAATTCTCGATACTATGTATAGGTATGTAGGTACGTATATTAGCACTATGCTACTACGTAATGTTTAAAAAAACGTGGGTACTTACGGGTACCTATTGTGTTATTATGTCAAATACAAGGCAAAAAGTTATTGTTTCGAACAATATATATATATATATAAGAGAAAAATAGCAAATTTTAATTATCCGTAACTAATGTATACGTATACTATTATGTATCACTGACACACACGGCATATAGTGCCATACCAGCTTTATAACAGAAAAGACAACTTATTTTCACGGTCAACGCCCATAAGTTCTCAAATAAATTACGAGTTTAAAGCCTAAAGACATATATTGTTTTGATTCATCTACCAAATAACTATCATACATAATTTGTTCATTTTATTTGTAATCCTAACTGCATAATGGAATTGGTAATAATAATAAATAACTGTAGAAATAAACGAAATCAATATTATACAAGCACCTATAGGAGTATAGGTATATGATTATATTTCGATTATATACTATATAATAGTATGTTATTACTTTATTAAGTACAAATATAATTTTACAAAACATTAATTACGAAACAATTAATACATTTATAATATAATATATAAGTAGGTATATAACTACAAAGGTAGGCCATATTTTTCTATTATATTGATAATATGCCTTGCCCCTTAGAACAAAATATAACACTAACAAGAACACTTGTTTTTACATAACTATACAGAATGTGATAATAATTAATAGCAGATGTTTATAGTTAATAATTACATCACACGGTAAGAATGTCAGGTGTAATACGTTTAAACCTCAATGATCAGGTTTGTATTGAGGGCACTTTATTATTAAGAGGAGAAAGTAATTCCTACAAAATTTAACATTAAAGTTATTCCTTCAATATACATACTATACAATTAGTAGTTAATAATGATAAACTAAAAACTCAAGTACCTACTCAAAAATTAGTCACATTTCCATTGTTTTGAATCGAAATTACGCAATGTTAATGTAAGTTGTAAATGACAATTTAGTATTTACTAATAATTAGTAACACTATTTGGTGGCTACGTGACCTAGCTAAGAAAAGAAATGTATATGGGGCTATACGCCTACTCGCATAAATATGCAATAAAATGTATGGGCATGCAATAATCTATAATACTTATTAAAAATGTCAGACAAGACAGAATACGGATATTCAACAGATAATCGTGTTGAGATCTTGTCTAGATGCACAAATTGTGATATTAAATTGTTAATTGATGATAAATCATTCTTAATAGTCAAGACATTATTTGCAAACATTTCTTCGAAATATTTTAATGACTATGTGCATAGTTTTAACTTACACTTCAAAACACATAACTATGAAGGAGCACAACACGAAACTTTTAGTACACTCTTATTACAGGTACCCAAAAAAGCGTTCACGGAAAATAAAAGAAAAAATTGTAAAAAACAATAGATTCCTCATTTACACTTCATTTAAAAATATTTGAATGATGAATCATTAGTTTATAATTTTAAATACTAGTTGATTTTACTACGTTACCACGAACAATTAATAAATATATATTATACATTCAACAAGTTACGATTTACAAACTATTTCTTGAAATATGTACCTAATTCATTTATTTTGTTTTAAATTGGACAGCAGATAAGTAGGTGATTAATAATTGTACTGCTGTTCTCATTTATTTTATGATCGACTAAAATATTTTAATTTAAGAAAATAAGAAAATGTATTTATTTATTAATAATTTGTTTAAAACAAATGGACTACATAAACTATAGTTATAATTTCCAAACTGCATAAATGGTCTCAAAATTGTTAATACACTCCGATGATAGGTATGGTACAGTGGTACACTGGTACATACAACATTCTATTGGTACTTGCAAGTTGCA
The DNA here is from genome assembly GCA_008528875.1 of Aulacorthum solani. Classification (NCBI taxonomy): domain Eukaryota; kingdom Metazoa; phylum Arthropoda; class Insecta; order Hemiptera; family Aphididae; genus Aulacorthum; species Aulacorthum solani. The sequence continues at coordinate 8,591 of PVMI01088855.1, forward strand.
GGCGGTAGTTACATAGTAAGTAGATACATCATAATATCGCCTTTCTCCTACGAACACTTCCCAATTTAGGAATTGCGAGGACAACAGCGGAGGAAGGACAAAGCAATGTGGGTAAAATATAAAAACATACTTAAATTATTAGCAATTACTTTTTCTCCAAATTGTACCCACGAACTATCCGACCCCTATTCGACTTAAAAAATAAGATTTTACAACAAAATCGGAAACATTATAATATCTAACTACCTCGGCTAGTACACAGTCATTTAATAGTGTATGATGACATTTAAATATATACCTAACAATAATAATTAATAACCATCATAATAACCTACAATTTATTTCGAGATACCTATGAAACATAACAACACAACTAAGTACTCGTATATATTATTCACTCCGTAGTAGAAACACTTTATACTATGATGTGCAGTATGGTTATTATTCATTAGTATGACGAATCTGATGACAATTCATTAAAAAAATAGGCAAATAAATAAAATTCAATTAAATATTCAAATGTTTTTAGTGTCAAGTTTGATTGGACGCCTGTACAATTTTACACATCAAAGAAAACGGGATATCTATAATAAGCAACAGATGAGTCTATACCTTATGGTTTATCTATCGACTTTATATACTAAGTAACGGTTGAACTAAATTATGCAAAAGGATTTAAAGACACACGATAAATATCTATGAAATAAATAAAATTATATTATTATAATCAAAATTGATCCAATTTATTAATTTTAATACTTTTATTTCAACTTACAAGTCAAATCATAGTTAGGTTTTAATGATATACTGCCATACCGGCCAATTGGCATATCACATATTATGTAATAAATGCATAAAATATTTTAACAATATTTGTAAGCATCGTCTTGCGCACTCCCCCCCCCCATATCGTCCAAACGAGAAGTTTCCAATATCCAGGCCGATATTAGAAATGCGTTGCACTACCGGGCATACAATTTCCGCCACAACACCACATCACAGTATATCAATATTACACTAATTTCGTAAAAGATCTGCAGAGAGGTAAAGACTATTCACACATTTTTAGACATTTGTCTACTTGAAATATCTTACTCTAACAAACAACAATAACTAATAATTTATAAATGCACTTTTGATTAATATTTTATACCACGTTAATTGTTTAACTGCTGTTTTAGTGTTTGTTTATGAATGTCGGAAAGGATAAAGTATAAAACGACAACGGGTCATGTCCAATACAAAACGGAAACCGCGCCAAAAGCTGTTGCTGTTGACGATTCTATGGCGGAAGCGACGGTGGCGGCGCGGCGTACCGCCGATTCGAAGCCGGGCCGCCACGTGCGGCGAAGTGTTCTTATCAGCAGAGATGACACACGAAGCGCGCGAAAAGGCCAATATTGACCAAACACTACGGCGAAGGTGGAAATCAAAAAACCTAAGGCCCCGAGTTACTTTGTACCTAGCATTTGAATCACATAAAAATCTAAAACCGTATTACGAAATGAGCGGGTGGGTGTTCAAACATAATTAATTGGATAAAAGTCATAAAATTAACTTTTACAGTTTTACTATACTTCCGAAGCTCCAGGTAAAAATTATAACGCGTCTATACTGTCACCTATAGTCTTATACACAACTTACAACGGCCAGTTTCTAATTGATACCAGTTCGTAGATCATAATTAATAAATTGTTGACGATTATTGATTCTGCCGTATCTGGACATGGTTTAGTACATGGTAGTGTTGTTTAGGCACCCCCATCGCCAATTTTTTTTTCATGAAGCACAATTAAAATCATAAATTATAACACATTTTTGGATCATCATTCCACACCGAAAAATATTCAAGATGCGGCCTTGCAAATATACTATATTTATCGCATTATTACTACACTTTACAAATCATGATGTTTTGACCAGTGCTATTTGATTTCTTGTAAAAATCATTTGGAATTAAATAATTGGCAAATTTCGTGGATCCCGGATGACGAGACGGCGCTCAATCATACACGATCGGTCATGAATTTTCGATCGTTTTGGCGCCAGTACTCGTTGGCCGACCATAATAAATGATGCGTCGGGATCCACAGACACAAACATCTCTTTCATATCATATCATAGACGTTTCCGATCACGAGTTCGGATGTACGACACTACTACTACCAGTACGAAGGTCTACGACGATCATATTTTAATATTATTATTGTTCTATGTTATTACTGAAGTAAATACGATTTACGGACAGAATGATAAGAACCCACGTACCTCTCTTAACTTGTAGCAGACACTGGCCGTCAGATAAGACGCGGCTCGGCTGCGGACGCAACTCGAAGCGAATTCGCTCGCTCGTTGACGGCGATTTTTGATCAGACGCGAACCAACGGCGAAGCGAAAGAACGAAAATATATATAATATCAATTACTGTCGCACGATAGCACACTACGGTCTATGGAACACACGCCAAACGCGATTAAATACAACGATATCGCCACGATCGGACGACAAGAGCTACTGCGGTGATATTAACCCGGTCCGGCACCAGTCTGGGGGAACCATAATTACCGGGCCGGCGGCCATGCTGCGAGAATTCCATTCATCGCAAGTGCGACGTTGCCAATACGCAGACGACGATGATTCACCACCTTCCGTAGGTCGTCCGGGTGAACCGCTACAACTGTTTTATTACAGAAAAACGTACTGCGCAGGAAACTTCAACGGCCCCTTGGTTTTTTTTCAAACAGTCTTTATGTTTTAATTTATTCTAGTTTAGTTGTTTACGTCATTTTTGACACACTCGATCATCACATACAACATTACTGTTCAGCTACCTACATCGTTTATATTTTAGGAAAGCCAACTTTTGAAATAAAACGCGCCCTTGATGAAGTTGCCACTGTTTGCCATACCTATTGGCTATTATCCTTTCCATGCCACTGCTACTGCCTATGTAATGTTACTTATATTACGACCATTACTATAAGGACGACCTCGACGAAGCACAGTATATTGGTTAATGCACGAGCATTGAAACCTAACAAGTTAAAATTCTCCCCTTCAATGTTATAGGCATTTTTAATAATGTTAATAATAATAACTTCGTGTATATATTACTATGTCTTTATCTAGGTATTCCCTTGTTTGACTTAGAAACATGTATGTTTTTAATTATTAAAATCTGACTGTAGCATACTGGCATCTATATATATAATAGTGGTTGATTTTGACATTATATTTAGGTACATAGCTTAAAATTATTATAGTATTTTACAAAGGAATAATAAAATTTAAAAGTAGGTTCCTAAAGATAAATCTACTACGGACAGAGTTTAAAAATAAAAATAATAAATTCTTAATCTAACGACAATGATAAAGTACTAAACACAATTCACAAACTACAAAGTACAAACTACAAATTATACCTATAATATGATATTGTTATCCAATTTAAAGGGTAATGATTGATAAACCAAAGTTATGTAAAAGTAATATTGAATTATATTTATACATAACAATTTATATATTATTTAATGAAAAATCTAGTAAACAATACATATATTTTTTATCATTTACATTTATAGTTTGTATATTGTTTAATTTTTATATTAGTGAGTTTTATATTGGCAATAATATTATAACAAATATTATTGAATTATATATTTAAATTAATATTTATTTATTTATTTAATTATATAATTATAATAATTTGTAAATTTATTGATTTGAATTGCGTATTATTGTTAAATATTTTTACTTTTAATTACTTGCCAGGCGCCCAGGCCGACAGGAGGGAAATTGATAAGTTTTGGAGGGGAAGGATCCAATGAATTGTAAAGGAAAAGGCACGGGGGAGAAACGTTCCTTTAATATGTCTGTAATCAGAGAAAAAATCCCCGAACCAACTGCTTAGTCAAAACCTCTGAACAGTCCGCTGGCCATCTATATTCTGTATGTGAATATGTGATGTAATTTTTATATTGTTATATTTTGTTATAAAATTCAACATTTCTACTAAGTAATAAAGTATCTTATGTGATCATCTTGCTACCTGGTTATTATTAGGAGAAATTTATTAATTTTGAAGAATATATTTTCCTTGGATACCTAAGAATGCCTATATTTTTGTTAGATATATTGTCAGGATGTTCCTATACTTATATTAAGTACCCAATACAGTATTATGATGTATGGTGATAATGATAACGAAGATGTGACAACCATAGTCCATAGAAGACAACAACGATTAAAAATATACTATTTAGGTACATCTTAAATCGTGTACCTATTCAACCGATAGACGGTATATGTATCACTATGACCACGGTTGGCTATAATATTAGTTGAACTGTTGAAGTAGGTAATTTTAAGTGTGTTGAATACTTTTAAAATGTAGATATTTGTATTTGAATTCAAATACTTTTGAAAGACAGTATTCGAATACGTACTTCAAATAAAAATAATAACAAGTATTAAAAAAAAAACTTATTCTGAATACATTTAAAAAGTATTCTTGACTGACTTAGTAGTCCATAGCCTGCAGGTAACCGTTATTTTTAAATATCTACCATGATTCAGATTTTCCAAAGTTCAGTTTTCTAAACTTTGTTGGTACAAAATTTATCCCCCCTGCTCTGGTTATATTTGGAAAAGTCCGGCATTTAATACATATCTTGTAAGAGCCAAGAGGTAATTGAAAAAAAAGGTCCGGGAAAAAAAGTTTAGTTTGAACTTTGAAATGTACCTAAAATCTTATCCTGTACTGTTCTACAGTTGTGCTTTATATTTTAGTGTGTAATGTTTAAAATTATTGAATATTTGCTATCTACCTAAATAGGTAACTATCATAAACATGGGGAAATAAGTTTAGATAACAATTTACTGAAACACCTACTTATTCTTATAGGTACTTCAGTTCTACACCTGTATACTTTATGTTTATACTTTAACCGATTTGCTAAACTATGTCGACATTAGCATCCAACTATTTGGAAATTAATAAGAAAAATCAAAATGGAAATGTCCCCAGATGAAACCAAATTAGCTTTAGATGCCATAGGAGATTCAAGACCAATTAAAAAACTAGGACAAACTCGGACAGTTGAAAAACGTTTACGAAATTTATGTATACAAATATCGGGAATATCGGTGTGTTACGTTTTTTAACAGCTGTAAGCCACAATATACGAAAGAGTTTTACCTAAATAAATATTTTTAAAAT
>PVMI01088859.1:6192-16710 GCA_008528875.1 Aulacorthum solani
TTAAATTTTCAACTTTGAGGGTAATTTCTGATAGAAAATCGTACATATTTTGGAGGATCATAAGTAAAATATCGATAGTAATTTTCAAAAATAATTGGTAAGAACAAAAATAAAATAAACTTTCACTTGACATTTTTTTTCAAAGACATCGGTTTTTTGTAGTTAGAAAATTAAAATTCCACTAAGACTTGACATATTCACTAAACATTTAAACTTGCATTTATATATTTTGTGTGGCTACATCAACAAATTTAATAATGTCGTGTATTAAATATTATGTATGTAACTATTTAAGTATCTAATATAATAAGTTATACCTACATAAATTCTCAAAAAATTTGAAAATTATTTTTGTGACAATTTATACAAGTATAGATAATCTTTATATAATCTATAATAGATTTATACTAATAGTTAAAACACAATATTATTTCATATTTGTCCATGTGGCCAAATTTGATATCAACTTTAAGTATAAAAATTAAAAAGTTTATTTTGCTTAAATTCCCTCAAAACATATTTTTTTTTCCATAAAGATTATTTTTTTTTTTAATATTGTACATATTTGTTTGTATCTAATATTTGCAGTCCTATTTAAAGCATAATATTTATTGATACTTAGTTACTATACTTTTCAAGCCACAATAGTGAATAATAATAACATAATAACATACATAATAGTGAGTAGGTATCTTATTTTTCTCAATTTTGCTAGGTACTTTGGAATTTTCAGTGCTTATTTTGCAATTTTAAGTGCATATTTCACGGATTTTTTAGAGCATCAAATTCATGGCCCTGAAAATTGTGGATAGATTAATCAGCCTCCTCTACTTACGCCATCAGTCACACTCGGACGTACGCGGTCTTCCGAAGATCTGAGGGGATTGCACTAGATCTTGATATCATTATGTAACATCACATTTTTAGCCTTAAGACATAACGTCGAAATCTGATGACGTCACGTAGTAGGTATATATTATTATGACGTGTAGTCACACAGTTGTAGAGTGCATACGTATAAAACGTTACGGAAGATTGTGCTCTCAAATCACGAATAGTAATAAATAATTATCATTCTAATACATCCATCTGATTGTCAATATGACTTATTATGTACCTATGGTATATAATATTAAAGCCAGTGAACTTGGCTAGTTTGCAGAGGTATAAAATAGGAGTTACCCGAGTTAATGTTTATTTGATTATCGTACCATGCATATTAGATAGCGTCTAGCGATGTCTACTTACTCTACGGTTGTCGTCGCTTAAAACGTCGTTTGCTGTTCTCCGCTTGTAAAACATGAGCAAGAACACCAGAAATTAATGTTTAAATCATAGCCTTACAACGAGCCCCGCTTTGGGGTTAAACGTGGTTGAATCCCTTTTCATAAACACCGTCTTATTGATATCTATTTATTTTAAAAGCAGCGACAAACTTAGATTTATTTTGAATATTTTAAGCCTTATGAATCTGAGACGATATTAATAAAATGTAAAAACTGCATAATTACAATAATTTCATTATATACATCATAATTATAAAATGTATTAATTAATTGAGGGGGGGATCTAATACGTTGTGTATGGAGGGGGGAAAGTTCGTACACGAAATTGTATGAATGCAAACCAAAATAAACATAATTCAATTGTATGCTTCTTATAATATAGTTTTTTTTTATTTTATACATTTTACATTGGTCACCAAAATTGTTTATTGGCCAAAAACGATTATTACAGAATAGTAGAAACACTACTCGCTGGCCGAAAAAGGAAAGGTTCATTTCGGTCGAAAACAGTTTCACTCAGACGGACGTTTATCTCGCATGATATTTTAATATTAGTTGTAAGTTATAATAATATGTGTCATAAGTTATAACCTTCGCCGTCACTGCATCCGACACATTGTTATTGTCACTTGCATATATTATGTGTCGGTACGTAATGAATAATTGAGTATCGACGTTTACAATATTAAAATGTAGCTTTCAGAAGTGTATGGAAATTATAAGTTTGAGAATGCCAATAAGCTGGTTATAATCATTAGCGATTTCTATTCAACTGTTATTTTTTTATCGTATTACCTGTTTATAGATACGCTATTGGTATTCTGATAGTAAATTATATTAAAAGCGTTATATTATATAGACGGTAGAATCATTTTTCACATTTTCAAAATTTATTTCAACAATGGAACACTTCAATTACTTTTCGAGTATACAACTAAAAAAGAGCATTATACAATTAGAAACGACTATTATTGCATCGATAATAACTTACTATTCATTCAATCGAGTAACAATCTCTGTAAGTAATACTCGTAAGTTATAAATTGGTTTGATTGAAAAAAGAAGCTCACTGTACATCATAGTTCCAAAATCGATTGGACGAATTCCACAAAACCATTCAATACCACTCCCTACCTACTCTCACCCTTCAAAATGTGGTAGAGGCCAGATGTCTTGTGGTTTTTAAGTCTAAATTGAAATTTATAAATATATTATTTACCATCAATTTGTGGTCGTTATTAAAACCTAAATGATTGTCAGTTTAAGTTATACGATTTGAAGTGAAAAAAACAGCATAAACGTAAAATAATATAAACGTTAATAACATAAATGTTATTTATAACGCTAATAATATAAACGTTATGTACAAAAGTGAAAACAATGGACTCGTGAATGTCAAATAAACTAGAATTTTTTTCATAATATAAATATTTTGTATGCATTTCAACTCACAGATTTATGACACTATTTATTATTTTATTCAAGCAAATTCATTCCTACTTATTCAGGTTTTAAAACTTTCAACATATTTTAAAATGAAATTTCTATGGCATCGCAGTATCTTATTATTCGTTCCTTCTTCCGCCTCCTGCAAAATATATTAAGCGTTGGTCGTGTACCATTTACTCTGTAAGGAAACATATAAATCCTTTGAAATATTTCACCGTTTCCTCTGGTTTCGTTAATTGTTTTGGTAAGTCAGCTGTAAGGTACGCCAAAAAATAATTGTTATTATTAGCCCAAATCGTATTATTCTCAATTATATAGGTAGTTACGGTGCAGTGAGGTCGGATATTTTGTACAATTTTCAATTTGATTACTCTTTTCCCATTACGGATTACAAATGATCAACGTCGAGTGGGTGGGTCCGGAAATCAGTAAATGGGTTCATTGGTCGTATTACATTATACGCCATTTGCGGGAATTCTTTTAAATTTGTCCGGATGGGTAACCTTACAGAATTCTTTAAATTACACCCATGGGTGGCCTTTTCACATTGACAATATATCTCAACCCTGAAATGTTCAATCCCGTAGATATATGTACAATAAGTTTCCATCGAGTATTACCCTAAGGCGATTTGGTTCATGGCAAGATCTTTTATTATACAAAACCCTGATTCTATTAAAATGGTAAATTACCTATGCACTATTATAGACAACATATAACTTGCTTTTGAAAAGTATATATAAAATACCAATGTTCTAAGTATCAATGGTACTGCAGTGCATTATTTAATTTTATATCTGTATTTATCTTTTTTTCCCCATTAATAACAATAAGTATGTTTTTATTTCGGCAATCTTGTGACAAAAAAACACGTCTAAGCACGCCAACCATACAATTGAATCAAATTCATAAAATTAAAAATATCTAATGCATTATAATTTATAAATAATTCATAATAAGTGCAAAAATTATTTATATATTATTGATTAATTATAGAAGCTATTTATGTGGAACCTCTACAAATAGTTCCACACAGCCAAAGGCCTAAAAGGATATATTAACTAATCAAATGATTGTATTATTTTTATTTATACACACAAAAAATAGTAAATCTATTTCTCTATTATACGAATTAAATTTTTTGCTGACAATCCAAAAAAACTAATCCATTTACTAGAACGCGAAAATAGTAAAACAATAAGATTTTTTTGTGTTCCTATTGGAAAACTGAAAATTAAAAGGAAAAAACGGTACCTTGTTATATTATTGCAACGAAAATCAAATCTATTCTCTTAGGTTTGCTGGAAATTTGTCAATGAAGCAAAACGAAATCGGTTATTCCTTAGGAAATAGTTACAGTTCAGCAAGCTTGGTGCTTTGACCTCATAGCTAGATTAATACGTCGTTTAGCTTATACAAAAAAAAAAAAACTAAACATATACATAGATGTAATCTAGTTTTTTAGAAATTCGCGTCATTTGTAATGTTTCATAGTTATTCTCAAATTTTATAAAACTTAAAAATGAGAAAATATTTTTTTTTTAATTAGCACCTTGCAGGTAGTTTTTTAATGAATTTGTTTTAAACTTTGAAGATGCGCAATAATTGCTCTGTTTTATATATAATATATATAGCACCTTTACCTATACTAACAAATTTCATTTTTTTTCTCTATTACAATAAATAGAATATGAACGATATCGTACATTTTTCCAGTAAGTGTGTTAATGCAAACAAACTATTATGATATAGGTACATAATATGTGTGGAGAAAATAACGCATTCCAATTGTTGAAATAGTTGTGAGAGTGACAGCGTGACACGTCAGTTATACGACTTGAAACATAAACAATATTAATTACTATAGGTACTAGGTAGTGTGTGAAGCTTCCTCTATCATTGTCTATCTAGACATACCACCTAACTGTAGTAGGCAGTTATAGGTAATAAGTATAAAATGATTATTTAAAACAATAAATAGCAGTAAGATAACTGATAAATTAATTTTGAAATTGAGGACATGCATAGTGCGATTGTAAAAACTCTTCTGATACTAATGACCTGTAAGCTCTCGTGGGTCTACTTCAGTACTAAGTACCTGTACGGTATGTGTAAACTCTCTCAAGTATCAAAAAGGTACATTTTACGGGCGAATTTGAGTTCCCCCTACACTAGACCTTGCAGATAAAAAAATACATTTGTTTGTTCCTACACTATAGAAAAGTTACATATGTAGTTCTACAATGTAAAAAAAATGGTACGTATGTTAGTTCTTACACGAATATAAAAATGAGATGTGTAAGTTTCTGCATGGTAAAAAGGTGGGTATGCAAGAGTTCCTACATGGAAAATGGCAGAAAAAATAAAAAAATATTATTATACATAATTATATTTCATAAATGAATAGTATATAGAAAATGCTTTTGTAACAAGTATTAAAATGTATATTACATACATATTAAATTATTAACCATGTTAAATATTAAATTTTTTAAATTTTTTTCGTTATAATACGTTTTTTCCCATTTATTTAATAGAACAGTATAATATAAATAACATAACTTTAATGAAGTTAATTAAATAATCTCAGTATGATAATAATTATTTGTAACGATAATTACAGTCTCAGCCTGTAGCAATACAATTTAAAACAACTCTGAAGAGCTTACATATTTCCTTTAGGTAAACATAATTTAATGTTGACCCGTTAAGGCGTTAGAGTTTACTAGCTTTAAAAATCGGGATGGTTTACCATAAAATCACGTGAGTTTACCACCGCCCCTGACATACACCACGGCAATGAAGATATAAGTATGGCTATATTTTTTTTTATTCATTTTTATGGCATCAACTGCGTTGTTATTAGCCAGCGTTACATTATTTACGTTGAAAATAGGTTGAATTTACATTACCTTTCTTTACATTATATCACTTAAATTACTGTTTTATATTTTTTCATTATTTTACATAGGTGTATATTTTACAATGTCAACACTAACTGTTGCATATGCCATATTACGTAGGTATATTATTATAATTTTTATATGATTCAATATGTACGTACTGCTATATATATATATACCTACACTTTACATACTTTTTAGTTTTTGGTGCATAGAATGAGTTTTCAAAAGTTTGATACCGAAGGCCCGTCTAATAATATTGACAATTGTGAATTAGACATGGACAGAACTTTTTTTTATAAAAAGTGAATTTTTGAAATTTCCCACTATAGTTTTCAACAAAATTGTGATGAGTTACCATTATATTATTATTATACGATTATATAACTTTTACAAGAAACTCCCTGCAGGTTCCAGGAAATTGTAGAGATTATTGTACGATGATATATTACTTTTACCATTCGTTCTAACTCTTATTATTATATATAAGATACGACTATACATGTTATTTTATTATGAACTGCAGTATAATATAAGTACATTATATCAGTAACTAGGTATATAATGTACTAGTATTATACCTGTGTGCTGCCGATTTAAACATTTTAAACAGAATATCATTAATACGACCTATTTCGCATTCGTGTGACGACTGAGTGTGCACCAATTATATTACTTCATTGTGTACCTACTCTACATATTCCGACAGTAATAATATACTGGTTGACCGAAAAAACGCATTTGTCAATCAACAACAGTCGCGACTTTCTCCGCATTATTATTTCATTTGTGACGCGGACCATTAAAAAAAATGTGTGTTGCTAATACTTCTATGGGTATATTTATGTCTTATGCAGTTATGCTGCAAGCAGATAAATACAATATATGTATTATTATGCTATACTATATTGTGTAACAATGAATTTTTAATTATATATGTATAATATATTCTATTAATTAAAATATTGTGAAATGACGAATATCCGTTTAATCGTTTTGACAGTATTTAATTATAGTCGTAGGTGGATATTGGGGGGGGGGTCTTAAGCCCCCCTGAATGTAACGAACCCCAATAGATCTCAAAATAAATTGTGATATTCAATATACCTATATAAACATGGGGCCTTTGTTATAATGAAGTAGAAGTACTGAGTAGCCACTAGTTAGTATATTGAAGCTTTTAAAAATGTATGTTTACTCTAATGGATAAGACAAATATGTTAAGCCCCCAAATGTGACCAAATATCCACTTATGATTATAGGTATTATTATTATAATAATAATAATGTTATTAAAACAAAGGGTAACAAAACGAAACTCTTTCTACCTATACATATTATGACGTAACACAATTTTTGTGTACGTATTTTAATATATAACAGCTGGTTTTTTATCGAGAAAAAAACATGTGTTATTTCTGCAGCAATTAATTTTTTTCATATTTGAGAATTGCAGTTATCTATATGTGCCTAATATTCCTAACATAGTTTTAAAATTGAGTAACTAAACCACTCTAATACAATATAGACAAGCTATACAGTATATATATACGCAAAACAAAAGTGCATGCATATACAGAGTAATTTACCATGCATGAACACATATTATTTAAAATTTGATGTTATACTCAAAGACCATATTTTGAAATTTTTGAAATTTTTGTGCTAATTTAGGAGTGTCCTGTGGAGATATAAACTTCTGTTTTTAAAATGATTATTCACCCCCCCCCTGTGTATAAATTGTGAATAATTGTTTTGATTAATTTGATGTATNNNTTTATATGTTTATATAAGATATAATAATTTGTAAAAATAATTGCTACAATATTACGCCTATTTTACATTTTTGTAAAACCATTTTTAAGAACTATATTATAATTAGTACAATCATTTTAATAATTAAGAAACTACTCCAATTTCTAATTAGGTACATCAAAGTTTTAAAAAATGTATCCACTAAATGATTTACAGTAAAAGAAGGAGAAAGAGAGTTATCTTTTGAAAAACAGAAGTTTTCATTGCCACAGGATACTCTTGAGTAATATAAACAGATTCTAGAATTTGAGAAAATTGCCTTGAGTATATTTAAAAATTCCAAAAATTCCGAAAAATTAAATAAATTCAATAGCAATGGGAAAAAATGGCTGTGATCATACTTGGCGAATCACTCTGTATAGTGCATAGTAAATATAGTTTCCCTCCTCTCATAGAATTCAGTTAAATACACCACTGACGTGACAATCATACGATTATATATTATATATAACTATCGCAGTTAATGCTCGTATATGTATAAATCATTGGGCATCGCGTGAGTATGCGGAGAAAATGAATTTAGTTTTCCAACAGATGTATTTGAAAACAGCTATGGGGTTTCGAAAGTTTTTACAAGTTGTTCGCAATACTTGGCGGGCATCCGGAGCAAAGTTCAACCGGACACTAGCGAATATTGTTATGTTTTCGCCATCCACCACACTCGTTTGGGGCAATGTTCTCTTTCCGAAACTTCGATACGGACAATTTTCTCCGAGCAAGTCTGGTGTATGTATAGGACTCGTTCGAAATTACTCTGCCGAAACGGTCCGAGCAACAGTCCGCAGAGATCCATCCGTTTTCATTCCCTTGCCGATTATTTAACCCTTTTCACCCTACATTCGGCCCCAAGACGACGCCCGAGTGTTTGCTTCCCCCGAAATGTTTATCATTCGACCCACCCGAATGTGACACTCTGCATTCGTGATTTATTATCACTATTATTATTATGATTATCATTAACGTGATTTTGATTTTTTTTCCAAAACGTCGAAAACTGTAGGGTTTGACACTGCTTCGACTACGCGTGCGATTATTGATTTAACTGTAAACACCACTCGCTTATTTTTTCATTAATAATATAATGATATTAAAATATTCATCTTGTCAGTTTGGTTTTACATCCGACCGACCGACAGTCAATGAAATAGATTATATTAATTTAATGCATTAGATCCGTCCGTGGATATTGCAATAGTGGACATTTCGTTTTTGCTGCAATCGAGGCCACGTTGACCAACCAAAGATGTCGACCTTGCTTATTTTTATTTTTTGATTTGTCGAGGCGTATCGAGATGATAATATTATATTAATATAATTTTTTACCCAATATTCCATTTTAACGTTTGCGTAGTAATACGTTGACGAATACTCGACATCTAAATATTACACATAATTTATTAACATGTCATACGATAATACACGAGTATACTGTTGACTTTAGCCTGAGTAAATAGATCCTTAATTAATTTGTGGTATTATAAAACGTGGTCTGCTGAATAGTATAATACATAGAGAGCAGTGATTAGTATAATATTGAATGATATTCGATTTTGACCTTGTTGCGTGCGCTGGTCTGCTGTCGAATTACTCTGAAGATTTATTTCATTGAAGAAAAATGAACAATGAACAGTTATAAATATTGTCAATGGAGGTATTGTCTACGCTAGTCACGAATACAATGTTCACAAATTGCATATAGTTGCACTTAGTAAGGGGCAAAATGTAATAATATAGCCTTTTTTTCTGTGTTTATATTAATTTTGCGAAATCAAGTTAGAGTCCTATCAAGTGGGATGCATTGACATCTAGGAATGTAAAAATCCGAGAACGNNACGGGCTGTAAAATGTGAGTAAATTTACAAGTCTTACAATATAGTCAAAACGCAGCCGAATTTGATTCGATCATAAAGATTAGAGTACTTAAATTTCCCCAAAGTATATAGGTAGTTGGGTAACATTTTTCAGGATACGTGTGTACATAATATATGTAAATATCAGTACAGTTGTACTGTATAATATTTACTTATAGAATATAATTTAGTTCACCCAAAAAGGTTAGTAAGTTTGCTTAGAGTTGTCGGTAGGTACCAAGTTTACAGCATAGATGTGTAGAATTTAAAAAAAAAATGTAAGTATGTAATTTGATTTTGAATTTTTATTTCTAACACGACCATTATTACGTTCGTTGGTCTTATTTAATTCGCAAAGATATTTCTTTTATACATCATAATATTATACTATATATTATATTGTATTTATCAGTTATCTCCTGCAGATTTATTTCTTTTGTGTTCAACGAGACGTCATCATTCTTTTACATACCGCTCGTCGTAGGTTTTCGACGCCGAGAAAGCGTACAAAATAGGATATCATTATATTATGTTTAGGATTTTTACGTAACATAATATTCTACCAATCTATTATCGATTAACTCTGAAATAGGTGCTCGCATAATAATAAAGTATATAATTAAATATATAATACAATCATTATACACAGAACACAGATGACCGCTATTATGGCGTATATAATATTTATGATTGAACCAATTTTCATTTCAGTAATTCGGTATACACACCTGTCTTTAAGTACCTGCTTAAAAGTAAAAACTGAGGTGGAAAATTGCGTTTTTTTCTGTCATAAATCGTCTCGAATCCGTCGCCGCCGTCCAGCAATGGTTTTTCTCGGCAACGTTCGACGCTGTGAGCCTCAGAAAGTTTGATTTTGAAATATGAATTAGAAAAATCTAATCACGAAACTATAACAGCACACACACACACACACACACACATAATTGTATATATAATGTATAATAATAGATTTCTCAGATATAGTGAAAGTTCTGTTGTATACACGTATGCGTCGAGTGGAAATATTAGTGTTGGCCTGAAAATACCTATATGCGGATGGAATTTACATATGGAACCGCACGACAAGCCGGAAAAATGACTAAAGAAATCTTGAAATTCATATACTTTTTGCGAATAATGTTTGTTACTGTACAGTGTACACCAATGAACCTACAAATATAGATAAAATATTTTGCATATTTTTATTATATTTTTT